>JBBMFX010061649.1:0-10838 GCA_037832545.1 Rhabdalestes septentrionalis
AAGTTGTGCAACAGTACGAAACAAATGTTTTGATTGGGTTTTTTTGTTTGTTTTGGGGTTTTTTTGGATAAAGATTTGATAATTGTTGCAGATGTCTCATATTATTCTCTGCATTGGGGCTCCCTTTAAACATGTTTCTAACTTTTTGGTTGCTGAGGTAAAAAAGAAAAAAGATTTGCTTGTCAGAACCTCATTAGCATACCACTGCATTAGTTGTTAGTTTGCTATACATGGAGAATAGTAAATACTGTCTCATTAGTTGAAAGGCACATTGCCAAGGCTTCAGATTCACTGAAGTGATATTCTTGAGACGGGTGGTCTTTTAATCTACTGTTGCTCATGCCCGACTAATAAACAACAATAATGGTCAATTTTATGTACACAGGGCCATTCTCAGACTGAAGGTCATAATTTCCTTTTTGCTCTCTATTAGCTGAGGGAATGGGGAACTTCACTTCCAGGTCATCATGACTTGCAGGCACCTCTACGGGCAGCCCTTATTTAGAGGATCTACATAAGAGGCCTTACTTACTTAGATAACATATTGCCCTTTATGTCATAAAGGAACTCCTTCCAAATATTTAATTCAGGTCATTGTCTTGAGCCAGGTGTGGGGTAAGACCATCATCTGTGATGGTCTGTGTGCTTATTCTAACTATGCTATTCCTTTTTAAGACCAGTGAGTTCTTGTTCTCATAACAGCGATGATACATGGTAGTCCAATCCGATGAGAGGGCAAAATTAATTAACTACTTATAACACTCAGCTTAAACATAGCTTGTCCAAAATGTATTCTCTGGTGGGGAAGTCTACCTCTTCTATTAAAACAGCGTAGTAATTAACAAAGGATATGCTAGCTAGCTAGTTAGCTAGCTAGCTAAGTAGATATATGGGATTTTTTTTTTTTGGAAATCACATATCATTGATGTTGAAACAAAATTATTTATTTCAGTGATTTTATTTGCATTCATTGTTTTTTTTTTATTTACACTGTGTCAGAATGACAAACAGACCAATAGAAATGGTCCAATATAACAGAAATGGTCCAAAAAAATGGTTATAATCTTTTTGCATTAACTTACTTAGCTAATTTCTCCTTTTTGGGTTTGTCCCAGCCACAGCAATACACTGATTTTTTTTATTTTACATGTGCATTAGTTTTAGGATATCTTTTGTAAGCTGTGCGATCCTCTCAGAGGGACTCAACTGATCCTAGACAACTTTCTCGCACACAGGCACACGGAGAGGGTAATTTTGGGAGCTCGGCATCGGAGACCGCAGATGTGATTTACACGGCAGCCATTTGAGTCCAGCTCACCAGTGTCCTGCGGCGGTGTAGAGTCTCTAGGGCAACAGCTCATGTGTCACCCGCGGACAGCTGCAGCCTTCTCAACCCAAGTTTGGGAAGCTTATAACTGTCACACTTGTTTAACGGGGAAAAAGACGCACATGTAGGCTGAACCACACAGAGTTGAGGAGGAGGAGCACAGAGGCCAAAACTGTCAGTGGTTTCTGTCAAATTAGGGTCATTATATCACTGAGCACAGGTAAACAAAAAAAATTGGAGATAAAAGGCAGCTGTCCACTCCCACAGACTCACATCCCAGAACTAAGGCATGACAACTGCAGTGTCAAGACACAGAATGAGGGAAAATCTTCAGGTTTGTAATGTTTGCTTATGCAGTTTGCACACACATACACACAAAAAAAAATCACAAAGAAATAATTAGTCCTAGCCAATGTCCAATACTTCTAATCAAAAAGGAGGCGAAGCTTTAAAAATAACTTAATAAAACACAAATGCATTCCAGTTGTTGTGGATCCTGCACAGGCTCTTATTCTCTAGAGCATATTATCTCCTTCCATCAAAATAGCAGTGCAGGCCCTCTGACAGGCAGCAGCAACTGCACCCCTCTAGGTGTCAGCATGTTTACTCATATACATTCAATTGATCGTTCTAGCCGTAGCAAAACTAAGCACACTAAGATGTATTTTAAGTAATAAAGGAACTATGCAAAAATAATTGATTTGATTTTAGTACTTATTTAATGTGGGCAGTAGTATTTGAATCTGTAAAACTGTATTTGACCGGGCGCTACATTTAGCAGCCCCCTGCTTCACTTGAGTGAATGGGTTAAAGGCAGAAGAAAAATTTCACTGCATGTTGTACTTGTATGACTGTGCATGTGACGAAATATACTGAATCTTGAAAAGTAGCAGATTATATAAGGACCGTCAAACAGGCATACTATAATATATTAACCCACACCGATAAAGACATTCAAGATGCGTGGCACTGCCCAGCAGATATTTGTCAGATTGGAGATTCTATTATTGCATGTAAGTGCCATCTCCTGGCCACTTTAGGAACTGAGAATATAAAACACAGCATGCCAAGGTGTTGGTTTCATACTGGAAAGACTACCCTCCTGTGGTTTTGGAATAAGATGCAAAATATTATTGTTGTACCAGAAATATTGATAAACCTTCTTTTGTATTTTCCAGTTTCTCTCCTAGACACCTGACCTTGTGTAACTTTTCCGCTTGGAGAGAAACAAAAAGAGTTAGTTCTGCTTCAATTTGCAAGGATTTGTGCAAGCTGTGCAAGCTGAGACTCCGGCATGACTCTCTATATCAGAATCTCTATACCAGCCTCCATGGTGAACATACTTGAGCGACAGCACCAACAACCAGGTTTACTTGAATTCTCTGTGCCCACCACCTTCCAGCTGTATACCCTTCATCTGACTGGAAAAATCTATTACAAAAAGCCTGACTACACTAGTAGGTTTTCAGCCTGTATTTAAAAACTGAGACAGTATCTGCGCCCTGAATGATTTTTGGAAGGGGCATTCCGGAGCTTGGGGGCTTTTTATGAAAATGATCTTCCCCCTGCTGGAGCTTTCATAATTCTGTTGACCCGCAAATATTAAGCACCTTGAGATCTGAGTGTGCGTGGAGGTTCATACAAAAAAAAATACGTTCACAGAGGTATTCGGGTGCTGGGTCCCTCAAGAGATAAAAAAAACCTGGCCTCAACCCTGACATCATGGCCAACTTCTGGCCCATTTCCAACATCCCATTTCTGTCTAAAATACTGGAGCGCGCTGTTGCTACTCACATAAAAGTCCACCTAAACTCCAACAACCTGTTTGAAAAATTTCAGTCAGGATTTCGCTCACATCACAGCACTGAAACCGCCCTTCTCAAAATCACCAATGACCCCCTCCTCTCCTCTGACATGGGACATCTCAGCCTTCTCATCCTCCTTGACCTCACTGCAGCCTTTGATACTATCAACCACACCATCCTTCTCACCCACTTCGATTCATTAGTCAATATCACTGGTTCTGCTTTTTCATGGCTAAAATCTTATCTTCTCAATAGACAACAGTTCATCCATCTCAACAACTGCTCCTCACATCCTGCTGCCTTGTCCCAGGGCAATCCCCAAGGCTCAGTGTTGGGGCCTCTTCTCTTTATCATTTACATCCTTCCTCTTGGCAACATCATTGGTCGGCACAACCTCTGTTTCCACTGTTTTGCAGACGATGTTCAGATTTACATCTCCACGAAATCCGTTACCCCTCAAACTCACTCCACTCTTACCACCTGCCCACTGAAGTAAAAGCCTGGATGCAAGTCAACTATAACAAGTCCATCATGTTAGTCATTGGACCCAAATCCCTCATCGAGCCCACGCCAAACCTACACCTATCTCTTGATCACTTCAACCTGACCCCATACCCACATGTCCAGAACCTCGGAGTCACATTTGACAGCAACTTGTCCTTCGAAACCCACATTAAGAACAACACCCTACCACAACCCATTAGACACTGTACACACCTGGTAACATTCAAGTCTCTCCTCAAAACCCATCTCTTCAAATCTGCTTATGGCTTCTAACTGTTGTTATCTCACCCTCATATGTGCTTTACTGGTCCTTTTTATTTAAATTTTTCATTCGTCTTTTAACATTTTGTGATTGTATGTACGTGAAGTCATTGTAAATTGTAAACTTTTCAATTTTATGTAAAGAGACTTTGAGTATCTTTAAAAGTGCTCTTTAAATAAAATGTTAAAATATTATTATTATTATAATATTGGGCTAATGTGGTTTTTCCTGGTTCCAGGTGGAACTTCCTGGTTCTAGTGAGGACTCTAGCTGGCGCATTCCTCACTATTTGTAATTTATTTAGGTTCTCGTTGGAACATCCTGACAGGAGGCTCTTACAATAATGTGGTCTAGAAATAATAAAGGCCTAAACTAATTTTTCTGCATCTGGGAGTGATAACGCCCTTTTTAACTTAGCAATATTTTGTAGATGAAGGAAAGCTATTTCGGTAACAGTATCTTTTTGTGCATTAAATGACATATTACAATTCACAGAGACAACGAGATTTTTTTACACTACACATTAAACCTAACAGTTCGTTTCTAGCAGCTTTTGGACCTAAAAGAAGGACTTCAGTTTTATCTGCATTGAGCAAGAAAATGTTTTTATATCTTTAATGCAGACCTCAGCTTTATTTTAATTTATTATTAGCTGAGGCAGATGTACGACTAATACAAAAGTAGGGAGATGTGCTGACATTATGATTAAGATGAAGTCCATATGTGATGAAGTAAAGGACTGAAGAAGAATAGCTATGTTATCCACCTTCACACCAAGAGTCAAGATTAAATCAAATGTGACCACAGCAGAGAGTAGAATCAGATACATGTTGGGTAAAGTCGACCATACCTATAACTGAAGCAAATGCAGATTTCAGATGATCCTATTTCAAAGTGAATATTAAAATCATTCAAAATTATTATTTTATCAATGTGTACAGCAAAATTAGCTAGGAAACAGCTGAATTCTTGTAAGACCCCTGGTGGCTTGTAGACAGTATTTAGAAAAAAGAGATATGGTTTGTATCTAAATTAGTTATGTTAAAGAAGAGATTCAAATGACAAGAACTTAAACTGATTTTTATTTAAAGAATAACACATTTTCTGAGTAGTATTTGAAGAAATACTATATATAGTTCCGCAAGCAATTCAGGACTCAAAGCTTGCTGTAACCTTCAGGGCCATGCCGTATTGGTATATTATGCATCTTTTTAACACTACTTTTGTGCGACCTATTACTGCTGCAGACGAATATCATAAGACCCATCTTCACATTCCATATGATGTCCGACACCCGGTATGGACCAACAGTAACTGGTATTTGAGCCTCTAAAGAAGTGGCTAATTTCATGTGTCTAATATCTGAATCAACTATTACAAAAGCTTCTTTGAACGGGCTTCTCACCAGACTTTTCACTGAGTGGGCCTAACCTGTTTGACATGTGAACAGGAGGAAAAGTTTGGTGCTCACATGGGGATACCACTCAACAACTGTACCGGCGAAAAGTCGGGGGTGTGTTAACTTCCCCTCAGACACCCAGGCTTACTTATTGCTGCTAGCAATAAGTTTTCATCTGGTCTCCTTTCCCTAGTTAGCATTCGGATTCTTGCTAGTGCTAAGAGTGCAGGACTGAAATAAACATGTTGCAACAAAACATTATACTGAAACTTAACATTTATCAGAACAGTCTTCTCTTGTCTGTGGGTTGATGGCGTTGTAGACCGAAGTCGGCAAAAACGCTCAATGTAACTTACTAGTATTTAATAATTACCAACCAGAACAGAAAAACAAACACACTGAAGCAATGCTGCCACATCACGTATCTGATCATCTGTAGGTTCCATCACAATAAATTGAAAGTGATCATTCTGTCAGACGTGAACACACCACAGTGTGAACAGCAAGATGTGAAGTGGTGGAGGTATCTCAGTGGCATTTGTGGCATTTTTCATTTGTGCATTTATCCCTGGAATGCTGTAAATGAGTTAACAAATTTACCTAACTGAAAAAAAAAAAGTGGAATGATTTTTTTTTTTCTTTCAGATCTATAGCATGGAATTAAACCTACAATGGACTATGACGCTTGCACAATACCAAACACATTTCAGAAGTGCCGTGTTGTCTTTGTGTCTACTCTAAGAAAAGTGTTAAACATATGATATGTGCCTGAGTAGATCAGAAACTGTGGAATATGTACTTACAAAAAGTGAAACTGGAAAAATCCATGCCTCTGGACAGTAGCTGGAAACAGGAGAAACGTCTATTACAACTTGATGGCAACCGTTAGTGGTCCAGTATAAAGTTCTAGTCGGGCTCAATGGTTGGAGAGTTTCAGTGTGATGTATCAGTCAGTCCTGTATACACCTACAACCAAATGGGTGCATAAGAAACCCATTTAGTGACTGGTGGAGCGAAGGTGAGTCCTCTGTAAAATTTCAGAAAAGAGAATGATCACAAGCGAACATGCGAATCACTTCATGACATTATAGATTAAGAAACAGACATGTGGGTAAGCAACAAACTAGAACTTACATACACCCATACAAGCTGTCCTTACCTTTGTTAAGCAACCCAGAGACCTACGTATAAAACTTTCAAAAAGAACAAAGACCTTCTAACTGAAGTCCTGAACCAGGAGCAGATGGTTCCAGATGATCAGGCGGTGATCAGTATACTGGTGGTGCTGAATGCTGAGTGGTTGGAATCTCTTTTGGCTCTTTGCAGCCTGTCACAGTAAAACATTTGTTCCTGTTTCTTTCATTTAATCTCCTCAATATGTCGAAAACAAGACAGTTTTGAGAGGACTAAAATAATATTTTTGCACTAACAAGGTGTAGCTCAAGACTCTTGCAGAGTACTAGATCATAATGTCCAAACATGACTGCCTGAACTAATATCAAGGCACTCCTGCCTACAGTGTGACTTCCGGGTCTGCACCCAGCTATCCTAATCCTATCATTCAGGCTTATGTTCCTACTCTCTCCCTCCACTTCTCCAAGTAACATCGTCTGGTTCTGTCATGCCTACACACAAAGTAAATCTAGCCCAGACTGGTCTCATTCTGGTTCCCGACTGGTGGAGTGAGCTGCCCAAGCAGGCAAGAGCAGCAGAATGCCTCTCTATCTTCAAAAATCCTCCTGAAGACTCATCCGTTCAGAGAGCACCTTCTCCCCTGAAACACCATCTACTTGCTGCAAGGTCTTTTTTAAAATAAAAATTAAGGAAATCTGACAATGTCTTGTCAAAGAAAACAGAACCTGTTGCAGTGCAGTAAAATCCATTTTTTTATAAAAAAAAACCCCAAAATAATAAAAGAGAACATGCAAACTCCGTACATACAATTTCAGGATCCCGATTCGAACCCCTAACGTTACCTTACTGCACCACCCTGGGGGCTCATACAGAACACATGTGGCAAAAATGTTGATTTTTTTCAACCCTATTTTGAATTTGAACAACGCTAATTTCTTCTTTCAAAATGTATTTGTTTGCATTTGTTTAAAAGATAAAAACACAATGTGACTTAAACATTAAAACTACTTAGTATGAAATTTAAGGAAATCCAAAAACATTTGAAAAAAGACTTTACTCTCTTATTTTTGTAAAAGTGAGATTTGTCCAATTTGAACTGTTTTATATTATTTGAAGAGACTTATCCTTTGAAACCCTATGCAAACACAGCAGCTTTGGCTGGAAATCATACTAAGGACCTTCTCACCATCAGACAACAGCACTACACATGGTGCTGCCCATCTAGGAACCAGAGCATAATGTTCTTAGCATGAAGGGCCAATATGTCTTTGAGTAACGTATCAGCTTCTGTTGATCTACCTAGAAACCGCAGAGGAAAAATGCTGATGATTATACAATTTTCTATTGTGCAACCCTTTAATCAACAATGAAAAGTAATTAACTGGTTTTCTGCAACATGAATAGGAATAAAATACAATGAGCATAATGTTTTAATAAAATAAAAATGAATAAAAAAAAATAGACATAGCTTAAGCCTCATTCATCCACAGGAGCGGTATGTGGGAACAAAACCATCGTTCAAACTAGAAATTCAATAAACTTTACGTTCTCAGTAAACATTATCTATGTAATGGCCAATTGACTCCATTTGTGAGGAGAGCAGGTCATCGTCCAGCAAGCGACTGTGTTTACGTTCCGATGAGACTGGTGTGAAACCAGACAAAAACATCTGAGCATGATGAAAATTGGTCATACGAAAATGGCTAAAAGGAGAGATGAGGTGCCAAAATCATCACGGAATTCCAAGGAATGGCAGGAGACTACGACCAAATTACAAACTGGCCACTTGACCGAGCCACGTCCAGCGCCCTCCGCACCCCGTCCAGGTGCCACCTCTCACCCAAACCACATGAATGACTTCCAGTAGGTTAGAATGTGTCCAACCGTGTTCTGTATATGGATAGTTTCTAAACCATACTGTCAGAGTTAAAAACGTCTTTAGTCAGTCGTCCTCCTTTGAAGGTCCTGAAGGTCCCCCACTTTTGTGTGCATTTACTTTCAATTTGACAAATTCATGGATCGTGAATGTCCTTCCTCTTAATGCACTTGTGAGCCTTTAAAGTATTGGAATGCCTGAAGTTTTTTCCACACTCCGAGCAGAAGTAGGGTTTCTCTCCGGTGTGAATGCGCTGGTGTTCCTGGAGATTACTTGTTTGGTTGAAACTCTTCCCGCATTCTGAACAGTGGTAGGGTTTCTCTCCCGTGTGAATGCGCTGATGCAGTCGGAGGTGATTCTGCTGATTAAAGGTCCTCCCACACTCTGAACAGTAATACGGCTTCTCTCCGGTGTGGACGCGACGGTGCAGACGAAGGTGATTCTGCTGGTTAAAACTCTTCCCGCACTCGGAGCAGTGATATGGTTTCTGTCCTGTGTGGATGCGCTTGTGCTGCTGGAGATGACTTGGTTGATTAAACCTCCTGCCACAGTCCGAGCAGAAATACGGTTTCTCTCCCGTGTGAATAAGTTGATGTCTTTGGAGGTGGCTCTGTACAGCAAAACCCTTCCCGCACTCTGAGCACAGATGCGGCTTCTCCCCTGTGTGGACGCGCCGATGGAGCTGCAAGGTACTCTGTTGAGTAAAACTCTTGTCACAATCCGGGCACTGATAGGGTTTCTCTCCCGTGTGAACGTGCTGGTGTCTTAGGAGGTGACAGTGAACAGTAAAACTCTTCCCACAGTCTGAACACCGATACGGTTTCTCTCCTGTGTGAATACGCCAATGTACCTGAAGGCTACTCTGTGTACTAAAGCTCTTCCCACATATGGAGCACTGATATGGTTTCTCTCCAGTGTGAATGCGCTCATGTGTCTTCAGGCCACATCTGTCTCCAAAAGACTTCCCACACTCTAGGCAGTGGTGAGTTTTCTCCTTGCTCGTATTTTTCTGCACTTGTCTGTAAAATGTGTTAGTGTCAATTGACCCAGGGGGCAATTCTGGGGTGCTGGAGTCCATAGTGAAACATTTAACATGTCCGAGTTTTAAAACTTGGATTCCTCGTGGTAGAACCTGATGCTTTTGCACAGACAAATTTCAGTCAGCAGAAAGGTCGATGATAAGAGCAGGAGGAGACTGCCATTCATTTCTAAGGGACAAAAGGAAAGAGAATAATATTATAAAATATCATAATGTACAACAAAACAATTATTGGTTAAAATGTTTGAATCAAAATGTGAATTATTGTTGAAAAATGTCTTAAGTCCCTGAATAGTAGCAGAGCAAACAGCCATAAATAAAGGCTTATTTTCACGTAGCTCTCAACACGAGATAATCTATATTAAAAAGGGGAAAGAATACCGATAAAAAAATACATATAAACAGTTTTTTAAATCATTTTGGAGTGGGATTGATGATAAATGCAAGTGAAAAACCTGAGCCTGCAGCTCCCAGTGTGAAGCTGAGAAAAACTAAATGACTCTCTGAAACCAGGCCTGTGGCAAAACCTGGCAAAGAATGGTACAAGTGAAATGCACTCTTGCAATAGCATAGCTGTCCATAACTTTTTAAACAGCAAAGAAGTAAAAGTGACATTTTTTACTCTAACGTTTAAAAGAAAAGTTCAATAAATATTGCAAATGCTGCTTACAATGAATGACAGCCAACAATAGTGATTGCCTTTATGGCCAAAAAATAGATCATGATAAATATTATGTATGTGATGAGTTAGAATGTACAGATGAATGTACATATCTATAATATGCAGTATAATTCCAGCACTGAATCATAATAATTGCTATAAACAGGTCTAAATTATATTACATTTATGTAGAACTGTTCGGATTTCATTATAATTGTGCAGTGCCTTATAATAAAATATAAGTCAGTAACTGTCTAAAATTAATAGTTTTTTATGAATCCTATCTATGGTTTTACAACAGTACTAAAGAGAAAAAATACATTATCAAGATCATCTATGACAATTTCCTCTGTAATGCTGATGTACATGAAATGTAAGAAATCAGTGTGATCCATCATATTCATTTACGAGTTATTCAACATTTCACACACACACGCACGCACACACACACGCACACACATGTCCATTAAAACATATTGAGGTATAACTAAAATTCTAACAAAAATTAACTAAAGTATCCACCACAAGGCCCAGCTCTAGCTCTATCAGAAATGAACATTTAGTAACATTCAGTTACCCTATGCTAACAGGTGACTAGCTTCCATTTGTTTGTAAGTTTAGCATGTGTGTTTTCTGTATTTCTGTAAATGGGGTTCAGTTTAAACTTACCAGAGGGTTTTGGAAGGTTTATTAAATATTACCAGCACATAAACAAACGTTTTCCTTTCATTTTCACAGTAGGGGAGAGTGAGGGAAGATGAGCCAGTGGGTAAGTTGACCCACCCCTTGTATCTAGGTAACTGTCCACATGTTTTGTCATGTGACCATAAA
>JBBMFX010061740.1:0-10836 GCA_037832545.1 Rhabdalestes septentrionalis
CAGTTCAGTTTTCTTGCCTCAGGTGAGTTTTTGTCATACTTCTTCTGTTGCTGAAATGCATCTGTAATTGTTGTCGTCTTCCTCAGCCTGTAGCTGTAAATGGAAAATATAATATCCTTTAGTAAAACAATTTTATATTAATTTTACATGTAGCTTTTTAGTGAATAACAAACCTCAGCTTTTATAATTAATTTAGATAAGATTACTTATAAATATATGATATCAATTTTACACAGACAAACTCTTATTAAAAGATTACATTTAACATGACAATAAACAAATGGTATACAGCAGCTATTTTTCTTCATTTAAAATTTTATTATGTGCTTGTATAAAATAACATTCAGACAAATTAATTAATGTTCACTCATTGTAACTTGACGTTAGATATGAAGTCATGTAAATGAATGGTATCTTACTGTAAAGCCTTACCAAACTATACAGGACTGTATTTGACTGGACTTTTATTTAATCAAACTGCAAAAACAATATTTCTTAACATAGAACTGATGGACCGATTTTAAAGATTCAAACATTAACCATACATTTGTTCTCTAACACACATATTCTGGCTACGCAGGTCATTTAAATGTCCTGTTTTAAATGCTGTAGGAGTATTAAATAGCCTTAAACGGTATCCTAATACTCGCGTTAGCATTAGCTGCACTTATGCTAACGATTAACTAAGCAAATAGCAAATTTATTTCAATCCGTTTAATTCAAGGGTATATAGTTTTTTTGTAACAAAAGCTCTAAATATAAATTAAAATTAAACCTTACCTGCTTGAATTATTTCATTGAGCCTGGGTGTTTTATAAGGTAAGGGATTCTGGTGATCAGTGATGTTGCCCTTAATCATCGGCCGGAAAAACGAAATACTTCCACACGTGGCTCTTTCCTCCTTTCTTTTCAACGAATGAATTCAGAGCTACGCAGCACCGCCAGTCGCCATGTCTCTGTACTTTTACCTAAGTACCGGGTCTTTTGACAACATTACTGCTGATAATTCAAGTAGATTTACAAAATGAATTATGTAACATCTGATGGAATACTTGGATATGATGGATAGCATGGGTGGATGCTTGATTAATCAAATTCAATTATTAATCTGAGGTTAATTTTACAGTGACTGAACTTTGCAAGAAGAGTCCAATCAAAATGGTGATCCACACACATGAACACACAACAGGCTTTCATTGTCTCTTATGGGGCAGACTCACCCATAACTGTCAGCCAAGTATTTGTGGTTTACCCAGTGCACGACAACACTCAACATTCTATCAAATGATCAGTGGGTAATGCAGTGCTGACTTTTCAATTAATCATAATGAGCAATTCATTTTGAATGCTGGACCATCAAGATGAATGTTAGGTCAACTGACTGATGGACTAGAATATAATCAATGCCTAGTTCAAATCATATTATTAGAAAAAAGGAGAAACTAACACTGCTGTGTGAATAGCACAAAACCAGCCTTATCAGCAAGGAAAGTATGGCTGTACTCCAGCAGCTTTTTAGTGAAGTGGGATTGAACAGAAAGTGTAATTAAACGCCTCAGAAATAATTCACACTGGAATAAACCTCCCTGTGGGATATTTGCACTACATTTTTGACTATGATGAATAAGCATCCTCAGGTGTATTTATTTGTGCACATGTACACCACAGATAAAGAGTACAGAATTAGTAATGACTGCAGTGAAAAGTTGAGCACCAGTGTGTCATGCTGGTTAAGGATGGGAATCACCAGAGCCCCATCTTACAATATCATTATATTACCTGAGCAAAAATGTGATTATATACTGAATTTCACACTAATAATAAAAAAGGATACAATACATTTCTCAACATTTATTTAACACTGACTAAACAAATGTGAATAACATAAAACTGTAAATGTCTATAAAAATAAATATTTAATATATAATAATATAGAACATTTGAACATTTTGAATACTAATAAATGTTTTCCAGTAACAAACTACTCCTGAGGGGAGATAAAATTAAAACACAAAATGAAATGAAATTATTTTGGGAGCATATTTGGTTTTCCTGCAGATGCGGCAGCAGGGATCAGGTGTACTGCAGCAAAATTGGGCTGTCCAAAGAAATGCCTGAATTTCAGCATACTAAACTCGGATATCGGTCGATGCGGATTACGTAGAAATGCTAAATATCAGCCAGATATATCGGCTGATCAATATATTAGTCGACCTCTAGTCTCTGATCTATCTATCTATTTTTGCTCAGCAAGTAGTCAGGGTGGTGGGAGAGGAAGGACTTTTTGTCATTTATATGACCTGAAACATGAATTAACAACATAAGAAGTCAAGGTTGTCTATAATGCACTTTTAAAATTAATAATTCAATAATAAAAGCACTGATACTTTAAGCCTCCATCTACCTACATATATTGTTATATTGAATTTTTATCCCAATCTAGCACTTTGTAAACATTAAATCACTAAATACCATGAATTAGCCAGTAGAGCCCAAACCATCATGCACCTATCCAACAATTATTGTTACAAGCCATTACTTATAACTCCTCAACCCCCAATACAACTGTGCATTTCCAGGATTAAACAATTGCCAATATATATTGACACACTATCCAACATTTCCATCCACATGTATTACTTTGTGTTATATTTAAAGAAAAGGATGAATATTAAATTTAAATATGGTTCTTGACTGAAAGCAGCAACTGCAGAGCAGTTTGTTATAGTTTGCTACCCTCTTCTGGCAAAAGAAGAAAACATCAGGAGGTAAGTGAAAAGGAAGAAAAGGGGAGACTGGGAGAGAGTTGCTGTGCAAAAACATCTTCATGGAGAACAGAGGAGCAAGTTGGGATTAGTCAACTGGCAGGCTATTGTTTCAGACATCACTGGGACTGCTTTCTATCAAAAAACAAGTGTGTTCTTTGACTTGTGAACACTCACCTGTAGCTTTATTTTGGACGGTTAAGGCATCTGGGTGTGGCAGACTATAAACCGCTACAGTTCCATTAGAAAATCCTGTGGCTATTAGTCCTAATCGAGGCATCTGAGGAGCCTGTGGGAAAAGAGAATTATTTAACGGTTAATACTAAAATCCTAACATGACCAGATAAGTATAAATGTTACTTTAGAGTCATTTGCTTATCATTTATCTTATTTGCATTTTTCGGATGATGCAAACATAATGTCACAATGCAATATCCCTGGTAACAGCCCTAACTTCACAAAAAACTACAGCATAGCTTTTCAGAAAATTTACCCTACTGTTGAACCTTTCAGTGACAGCAGTCAGTGCACTGATTGATGTGTGTTTATTTGTAACTATCTGGGTTTGAGGTAGTTTCTCTACCTTCCTCTCTGTAGTAGGGAGTTCCCATGCCCCTGCCGGACACCACTTCATGCTCCAAATGCAGCCATCATCCACTGCTAGGGCGTAGGCTAGACGAGGAGAGGATGATGGTCTGAGCCAGGAGGAGTAATAGTTAAAACAGGAAATTCATGAACAAAGTAAGTAATTTGAACGTGTCAAAGGCCTCTTTTACTGGACTTGGTCATTTGGTCATCCACAGTCAAACTTAATTTATTGTCAAAAGAAACTGCAAGACAATTGCTGAAAGAAGGTATTTAAAATGTGCATGAAGTATTGTGCAAAACATAAAAGAAAAGTTATTGAGTGTGTTGTTTTTGCAAGTAAACACTAACATGCCAACTTTAGATCTAACCTTTTTTAGTTTTATGCTGCAGTTGTCTGTACAGTTTGTGCAACACAGGTCTGGTCCCTGACTTCTTCCATCAACAGCAAACCTGATTTAACTTTATCCAAAAATGATTAGCTGACCCGAGTATTGGATGGCATTGAAAAACTTGAAGGAAGGTTTTGAAAATGGTTTGTATTTTATGGACAAATAAAGTATAGTGGCTGAAACAGATTTTTTTTCACAGACCCTATATTTTGCAAATTTCTGCATATCTGGAAAATCTGTACAATTGTAAAATACCCTAAATTCCGGACTACAGAGTGCACCTGATTAAAAGCCGCATGCTCTAATTTTTGGAAAGCAAAATCAATTTTGTACTTGTACAAGCTGCACCGGATTATAAGCCGCATGTGTCTCACGTTGTAATATGAGATATCTACACAGATTTTTTATTTATTTTAAATGCTACGGTAACATTAACAAATACATATTGCACATGGTTTTATTTTTCTAACAGTGTCTGTAACCTTTAAGTATATGTACGTACTCGCCCTGGGAATACGAGCCTCCGGGATTGGTCCGGGAGTTTGAGCTGCCTAAACAATCAACACGGATTTCAACACCGAGTTGCGCATAAAACATATTGACCCGAAACGAGTCTATAAAATGTGTGCCTCCCCAAAGGTCTGTCCGCAAATTAGTGTCTGGCGCCGGGTCTGGTTACAAGGCAAATGTTTTTGGGGTCATGAAAAAAACTAAATTTGGGGAAAAAAGTAGCGGCTTATATTCTGGAATTTACGGTACTTCCAAAAGACATAATACTAATGAATATTTGCATATGCGGCAGGCATTTTTGTTAAATATGTCAAAGCTCAGTATACTAGTCTATAATGAACAATGTGGAATTCATGAATAATAGAATTTTAGAATATCTGTTTGACATACACTGGCATTGCAACACTCAACAATCTCCTGTTAGCATTAAAGCATTTAAATATTTTAAGTGCTCTAATCTGCAAACTCATACTACCAAGATTAGGACATAGTACTTTTAACATTAGAATATGTGAAGGGATTAACACTGATTATTTCAATACAGTGGCTCCAGTCAAGGGGCGTGATATAATAGGCAGCGACAGAAAAGTACGTTCTTAAAGTCCTTGTGCTGGAATCAGGTGTGTGGACCTACTGTATGAGCTCATTTAACTTGCAACCCATATTTATCCTCATCAAAACTATGATAACCAAATACAATGTACAGTGATATATTTAGAAAATATGAAAAATAGTGATAGTGAATTTCATAAAACAACACTGAACATGTGCAACTCGTAATCTACACATCTGAAATCACTCCTGATAAATACTTTTATATTAAAAACATGTAGTATTAAAATATTTTAAAAATGTACAGTCTGAAAGTAATTTGTATTACTGAAACACTTAATAATGTACTAGGTTATGATGTAATAGACAGGTCATTTCAGCATTACTTACTTGGTTGTTAGTAGTTTGCCCAGGTCCCATAGCTGGAGCAGAGCATGCTCTTTGTAAAGTTCATTCCTTTTATGTCGGTCGTCCATACCCCTGTTGCAGTAGAGAGCAGCATACTGTGTTTCTGCAGCACCTTCAGGACATGGACACCAGTCCATGGCCCACACAGGGCCCCCAACAAAGAACAGGGAGTCCCATCTCTCCGCATGAGATGAAAAGGATTTAAACCTACAATGTAATTAATCAAGAGTGTATATAGAATATATATATATATTAGGGCTGTAACGATATACGATACAAAACTGAAATCACGACATGCACTTTCAAGAACCCGTGTCGCAGTTTGAGGAGGGTGAATCGCGACACAGACACACCCCTTCCAACTCTTTCTCTTACACAGTTCCCGCCCAGAAACATATATTTTTCGCTGTAATAGGAGGATTGTCACGTCAATTTATTTTTTTTAACCAATAGCTGAGGGTCTTAGGGTTTAAAAAGAGCCCTCCCACCAGTTTAAAAACATACGGAGCACGGACGGATCCTTTGTTTGCTGTTTGTTTGATTCGCTGTGAGTACATGTAAGTTAAGACACTGGGCTTAAAATTGTGTATAAGCTGGCTGGGTTGTGTGTGGAGTCTCTGTGTAATTGTTTTTATTTAGTTTTGAGCAGTGGCGGAGACAGAGGGGTGCCACCCAAAAAAATTTTCCTGATGCTGTTGGCTTTCAGACTACTTCTATTCTTTTTCTTTACAGTTTTTTAAGGTCAGGCATTGCAGTAAGTATTTCGACATGTTGTACTGTGTATGACACTGTATGTGACAAATAAAACCTGAATTTGGCCGGAGTGCTGCTCCGGTAGTCTCGGTGACGTCACGGGTCCCGGTCTCCCGGTCTCCGGTGGTCCGCCTCTCAGACGATCGAGAGACGCGCGCCAAGTTATTATTTTAAATTTGAGTACAATGCGTGTGTGTGAGGCCCCCCTGAAATAGCAGGGGCCACCCCATGTAAAAGATTCTAGCTCCGCCGCTGATTTTGAGTGAGTTTTGTGGCTCCGGGCAGCTGGGCGGACCGTTTCTTTTGTTTGAACGGAGCAGTGAACCGAGAGAGACGACTCTCAGTATGAATGGAAAGGAAGCGGTATTTAAGCGAATACTGGTTTATAATTTTGTGGTAAAGATGAGGTATCTCCAAACAAAATGGCGCCTCAGAACTTTTCCTCTCCTCCACCGCAAATGAATCGCGATACGAACCGAATCGTGAGTCAAAAATCGTGAAATAAACCGAATCATGGGTTCAGTGTATCTTTTTCTGGGTGGGGGGTTTTGCATGCCACATTGCATGCCAAATAAATTTGAAGAAAATGAAAATTTAGTCTTGCTGTGTTTACATAGCCGTGGTATAATGAAAAATTTACCTTCTAATTAATGTTAAGCCTTGTTAGCATAAGGTTTTCCCTGCACTGGAATGCATGGATTACCGATTCTAATGCAGATACCACAGACATGAGGAAATGGCATTAACATATAATTGGGAATGTAAACTAATGTTTTAATATATATGGCAACAGAAAAAGGTCAATACATTACTGTAACACATTATTTTGTAACACACCCCCCTAAACTTTACCTAAGACTGAAAAAAAAACATTATTTTTTTGTCATTTATCATTCATGTGATATGAAAGTAATCATTATTATTACTGTGTTTGGGGTAGCAAACACACCATTGTTCTTCTTAAGTTTATTATTATAGCTGGAATTTGCCAACATTTCTCATTCTACAGTTTTGAAAATATTGGCACCACTCCAATGCTACAACATTCAGGTGTACTGTGCGTGCTGATTGATAATTTTCCCCACAGATCAATGTTTGGCTCTTGATCAACCGATCAAAATTTAAATATATGTACCTCTACATTGGATATTAATGGACATTTGGCATTAGAACATTTTGATGCCTCCAACTTTAACGGTCTAAAATTCTGTTCCATTCACCACTACTGGGAAAAGTTTTGACTCACTGAATTGTTCCAGAAAAGAATGTCACACACCAAATCTGCTACTTCACTTCATTATGGGGGGGGACTCTTTTACTGGGGGATTTTGTTTTGGGGGTTTTTTTTAAGTGGGGGTGGGAGGCAGCACGTGGCTGGAACAGAGATTAAAATAGCAAGGGGGAAATGTTGCTGCCTAACTGGCTACCATAGCAGTGACCTCATAATTCTTGCTATGATACTCACTCTCTCCACTACACACTTTTAAGGTGACTCACTCCTCTCCTTTCTCTTCCCATTACAGAGGTAATTTGACCAAATATTTTTATAATAATTCATACTCGGCACAGGTCAAAGATCAGAAACCTGTATACACAAACAATATACAGGATATTGTAATTTTGCCAAAATTCAATATGAGCTCGGGCAAGAATCATCACCAAATTCCAGCAATAAAATTAATAATAATAACTGGATGCAAATATGCAAAAAAATGAAAAGTGTGCTGCTATAAAGCCAGCTTTGGGAGACACCCATGTTGCAGCATTAACAGGCTTATTTTTTTAAAGAAACAGTGAGCCACTTAACGGACCTGAGCTTAAGTGTCTTGAAGTCCATTTCTGAGAGAGCTGTGTGGTTTGCTCCATGTATTTTCTCTTTCTGCACTTTTTTTTTTTTAAACCCTATTTGCGGCCTCCTTACCCATGACATCACAGACTCTGTCGACACACATTTTAAAGCAGTTTGACTCTCCTCTCTCTCTCCCCATTTATTACATAGGTTAAGTGACTACAAAAATACCTTTTTTAAATTATCAATACTCAGCACCAGATTAAAAAACTATTCCCAAGTGCACTGCAGGGAGTTGTTCTTTTTTGGAACATTGCCCATATTTTTTAAAATGTCAGAGGAGACGTGTCCTCAAAAGTCACCTAAGAAGCTTGTTTGTTGTCTATAAAAACAATGTTTGGATGCATCTCTCCCTCATCTAGCCCTCAGTGTTTGTAATTGAATTGATTTAGAACATAAAACCAATGTGTGTATGCCAATCTCTGTGCAAAAGTCTGAATAAAATAAGGAGAGAGAGCACGAGAGGCATAGTGAGCTAATTGGTAAGCAGAGTTTGTCAGATCAAATCTGCCTACTCTGTTCATTATTCCAAATTATTTCAATGTAAAGGTACATTTGGACATAAAGTCATGTTTTAGCACTGCTTGTTAGATAGGAAGCTGCTAGCCAGCTCGGTTAGCTGATTTGAGGTCATTTTGTTTTTACTTGTCTGGGTTAAAATGTTCCTGAAATTAGCTAGTGTGACGGATTATTTTAGATTTGTCTCCGCGCACACACATAGCACCTCAGCAGGCCCCCCCATTTTCTGCCAGCCTTTGTGCAAACTGACTTTTCTTTCTCTGCTGTATTAATCTCTTTAATAGCCACAAGTGTTTTCCCACTCATTTTTGGGCATGCAAGAAGCCTGTATTTAGCCCTAAGCGCCCATTATTGAAGGAATGAAACACATCTGTAACTGTTATTTTGGATATTAGAAGGAAATGATTCACTGGCATTATTTTTGTTTATTAAGGAGGAAATGATCCACTGTCTTATTATATTCTCAGCAAACTTCTCCTCCATTCCTCACTGGGGATACACTGAAGATTAAAGATACTGACAGCAGGATTCAAGTTCCAATGCAAATATGTGTTTTTTTAAACAAACAATCTTTTGGCCATAAGACCAATGTCTCAGTGTGAAGAAGCACCTGCAACACCACAGCAACCATTTAGGTCACTGTAGCCACCAGCTAGCTACACCTTAGCAACCACCCACACTGCCATAGTAACTCACTTAGTAACACCATAGAACCCACCTGGCAACAAGACAGTCACCATAGCAACCACACAATCACATTTAACGTTTTCTTGCATAAATGCAAACTAGTTTCACTCTAATTCACAGATTACCTTTTAATCTTATGCAGAGTACTTCGTTCACTGATTCCCTCACGAGACACTGTAAAACTCGCTGATTCCTCCTCTTGGGGTAAATATGGTTCCGCCTCACTGAAATCAAAGAGATCAATAAATGAATTAACAAAATCACAAGTGAAAACAGCATTAATATGAGATGCCAAATATTATTATCATAACCTTCACTTTATACTCAGTGTCCAACCTAAAGAACAACCTAGAGGCGCAATTAACTGTGTAGGTATGTTATTTTAGCTAAACAGTTACTGTATCTTTGATATGTTTACAATGATAAACCTGTAAGTTTTTATTTTAACTTACAGCTGAAGCTTTAATTCTTAAAGCTATTCACTTGTGATGTCCTGTTAACCAACTCTTTGAGTTGTGCAACCTTTAGCTTAACAGTCAAGATAAGTCAATGAAAAAACGTGAGCCTGATTCAAGAAAAAGGAATTGCAATCTAGCCAAACTTACTGCAGTTTCACTGTTGTTTGGTAGCAAAGTGAAGTTTCCATTTCACATTATTCGTAATTTCCACATTTTAAAAGTCAGTTTTCAGGCTGACTGTAAAAAGTAACTCAAAGTTATTACTGTAGTTTTTTTTATTAGTGAATTTGCATACTCCAACATTAATACATATCCTTATTATGTACCTTTTATTGTTCTGAAATAAATCATCATAGAAAATGGTACCTGGTAGACAGAAGGTGCCAGTTGCAAACTGATGGGATCCACTCACAGAATACCCAGGTGGAGCAATGCTCTTCACGACTATTAGGGTTTCAGAAAGCAAAGGGGAAGAATGTTCAAAATTAGTCACTGTGTGGCTGTGTTAGCCACAAGTAAGTGGATCTGGGACCCAGATCAGAAGTCTCACTATGAAAAGTTCATACTGCAAATACAAGAAGAAAGAAAACCAGAACAAAACTGCTTACAATTCCCTGGTGCTTTTAAAAGATGTCCACAGAGGTTTCATCGCACTGCTGGACAATCCATTATTTCCAACCACCTTGTCTTTACAGGCGGTCTTCTACAAGTAAAAACAAACATAAACATCACAATGATTGCACATAAAACATAATATATGGATAAAAAATACATAATTTAATGTTTTTCCTCGTTTTTCTCTTTTTTATCTTCATACGCTCCAAAAGTATTTAAATGCTATTCATAAGAAGAAAACTGAATGTTTCTGTAAGCTTCTTTTGTGCTGTTGCACATGTGGCGTGCATTTATTACATTGATTTGGTGGTATGTTGCTACTAGCAAGTGGCAGAAAACAGTGTTTTTTTTACATTATTTAGAGGTTCTGTTTACATTTGGCTTTTTAGAAAAGGCATAATCCATTAAAAATACCATGGTCAGTCATCCGTAAATTGAATATTCAGATATTTTATGACCTTAATGATTTAAATAATCTATTTTTAAATATTAAACTTTTAATTAAGTATAAAAAAAAAGCAATGAGAAGCTGCTTTATGACCATGACAGGGAATTTCATTATGTTGTAGAGAGCCAACAGAGTATAATCTAGTTACTTGTGTGACTCCAATATACATTCAACAAAAATACAAACGCAACACATTTGTTCCTGCTCCGATTTTTCAAGAGATGGACTTAAAGATCTAAAATTCATTCCAGATACACAATATTACCATTTCTCTCAAACATTGTTCACAAATCAG
>JBBMFX010061751.1:0-10835 GCA_037832545.1 Rhabdalestes septentrionalis
ATCTATCTATCTATCTATCTATCTATCTATCTATCTATCTATCTATCTATCTATCTATCTAGCTATCTATCTATCTAGCTATCTAGCTATCTATATGTGTGTGTGTGTGTGTGTGTGTGTGTGTGTGTGTGTATCAGTGTAAAGAGGCCATATTTGTCAAAACACTACAGCAAAGCACAGCTCACAGCTTGAACAGTGTGAAACAGATTGTCCTCTGTCTTTAACTCATTCACTGGAGTGAAGCATTGGGCAGCCAACAATACTACCCGCGGGTCGTTGTGTCCAAACAGTATCATGCTCAAATGTTCCTGAGTGGTGCCATCGGTAGGCCTGGAATTCAAACCTATGAATTTCCAATCACAGGGGCAACTCCCTTACTGAAGTTCTGAACCAGTGAAGAACCAGGAACAGATGATTCCAGATGATCAGGCAGTGATCAGTATACTGGTGGCGCCGAATGCTGAGTGGTTGGGATGCTTTCCTCTCAGTTTCTTGCTCAATGTTAGAAAGTGTGGGGCACAACCTGCAACTTTGTGGTCATCAGGTTCACAGAGAATGTTTTACGCACCAGGCTGCTACCTAGTAAGTGAGAAAAAACACTTTCAGGTTTATGCTGCTCTGCACACCTCTTTCAAAACAAGACTGAGGAGGTTTAGCTCACTGGGCCGGTGTATCTGTCTCAGTGTGGCCCCCTGGGGCAGGACTCTCTCAGACCAGCCTGGACCCTGCAGGGGTCAAGATTATTAAACTGCTGCTCTCGCAGCTTTCCCTGGACAAAGACACCAGTGAAGAAAGAAGAATAACAAGTATTGCCAAGGTGGCAGAACAGGGCAGAAATGTGTGCAGACCACCATTAACCCCTCGGAGGGGGAGTTTTATTTAAACAGTTCTACTCATTGCTGGATGAGTTTTTTTCCCTTGAGCACCAGTGTTCTGTTCTAAAACTCGACAAACTGTTCCTTTGCATTATGAATCGCTTCTGTATTTTCTCCGCTTGTGCCACCTGACTGCAGAGCAGCGAAACATCTCCACATCGCCTCAGCACTGGTGGCACTTGTTTGATTTGACTCGTTCAACTGGACGATCGCTTGTTGTACAACAGCACAAGCTGAGGTTGCTATGGTTACAGTACCATAGTAGTATAACTGCCGGGGGACAATAAATATAAATATTCCATAAAGACGGTTTATAAAGGCATGAGATGCAACAACAACTCAATTATTGATGGATGCTCAGTTTTATAAAAGTATAAATATAAAACTCTGAATGTAAAGACAACAGTGAATGTAATCTTGAATCATCTATTACATGAACTACCTAGATCTTCAAACTCCCATGGATGAGAGGACCAAGTTGCTTAAACTGCATCTGGAACAGCAATGTTCACATCGACAACACAGCTCAGCTTGTCTCGAGTTGAGGCTAAAGATCTTGCATTTTCACCTCTATCTTCACTGTAAGTGATATTTATGTTCATTAATAACAATAATAGTGTGTATCAGAATGACCAGATGGATCGTCCAATCATTACAGAGTGCTGTAGATTTGTTGAAGTTAATAAAGCATTTACAATAAAAGTTCATGTTCATTTTTTATCATCAACATAGACTTTGCCAACAAATGATTTGAGTATTGGGAATATGAGACAAATGACTTGATTTTTTCAAGGGCAAATGCCAAAACTGTTCAGATTCAAAGGTTCCCCGGCCTCAGTCAATCCCAGTTACAGGAAAGGTCATCAATACCATTTAAGTCAACAGCCACTGAAGGACTAATGAGTAATGGCGAGTTAACAAATAGTATCGACGTGGGAGTGGGTGCGATGTGGCGCAGTGGAAAATGGAAAGGCCTGCGAGCAAGAAGCCTGAAAACACACACCCTGCTCGTTTATCTCTGCTGAACATCAGCCCTGAGGGAGCTTTTCCAAATCCCTCCACCTGTACAGGGCAACTGGCTGCTAGAAAAACAAACCGTTAATGTACCCGCGCCTCATTTCCCTGACGAGCGTGGGCTAGGTGCTCATGGGAGCCATGATAATGGTGCAAAAACTGGAAATAATGACCCTGAGGTTCGCAGAGGTCAGCTCCTCATCTATTAATTGACCTGCACAATCAGAAAGATGCAAAATAACTTTGGCTAAGTTCACCTATGACACCAGAGCTGCTATCAGAGAAATGACTATTCCCTCAGGCTTCTTCCATAAAAGATAAGAAATCCAGTTCTTTTTAAAGGTGCCCATGTCTGGAGCATAGATGGAGGGCTGAGTGTAATCTGTTGTCATTCCTCAAGCCACAAATCTGCACCACATTATTTAGCTCATAATTGATTGCTGCACCACAGCCTTCCAACCCCGAGTGCGATTAATGCACTACTTTTATGTACCTAATTAATTGCCAAAGCAGCTTAATGAAGAAGAAACGCACATTGATGCAACTGCACATTCACACGCACACACACACACACACACACACACACACAAACACACACACACACACACACACGCACACACACATATACATACACATACACTTTAACAAATACCAATTTGAGAGCCCCACAACATTTTTAATTAGATGAGTTGAGATCTACAGATTCTCCACAGACCAACAAGGTAACACACTGCACCAGCAACACCAACACACTGCACCAGCAACACCAACACACTGCACCAGCAACACCAACACACTGCACCAGCCACACCAACACACCGCACCAGCAACACCACCACACTGCACCAACAACACCAACACACTGCACCAGCAACACCAACGCACTGCACCAGCAACACCAACACAACGCACCAGCAACGCCAACACACTGCACCAGCAACACCAACACACCGCTGCAAGAACCTGCACAAGACTCCATAGTAGATCCTTAATCATTCATTGTAGGAACTGAACAATTCTCTGGAATTACTGAATAATTCATAGCAATTATGGAATGTTCACTGCAGGTGATGAATTCTTCAGAGCAGATCCTGAATAATTCTGTAGAAACACTGAATTCATGGCAGATACTGAATACTTAACAGCTGATCTTCAATCATTTATAATCAATACTTCATAGTAGATACTGAGAAATTCATAGCAGACTCTGAATACTTCCCAGTAGATCCGGAATGATTGAAGAATTAATAATAGACACCAAATACTTAGAAGATAATTAATGGTAGATCATTACTGAGTAATTATAAAGTCGTTTTTGAATAATTAATTTAACACATAAACAATAGCAGACACTAAATAATTCAGAACATTCATAACTCATGGTAGATACTGAAGACTTCAATAATTTGCAGTAATTCAGGGACAATCCATGGTAAATACCAAATACTCAACAGTAGATACTGAGTATTTCATTATAAATACAGAACAATTAATACTGGATACCAAAAAATCCAAAGCAGATGCTGAGTATCATAATATTTACTGAGTCCTTCACAATATATACAGAATAATTCATAGACATGAATGAATCATATGTGTGAATCAATACTTTAATAATTGATAATAAATACTGAATAATGTATAGTGCTGTGTGTGATTGTGTGGGCGCTTCCTTCACTCCGCCAGCCGCCGCCCCTCAGACGGACCGGTGTCTGCGGCCTGGTTGGAGCTGAAAGGCCGGAGCCTGTCGGTTCCCTCGTGTGTCTCGGTAGAGCACAAACTCTCTTTGTGACGCGAAGATGAAAACAAGATAGGAACAAATTTATTTCCCCTTCGCCGCTCCTTGTGAATTTTATCTCCCTCGTATCACACCCGGGTCTGGCCTTCACTGAAAAAGGGATTTTTGGAGCTTGTGCTCTTTCCAATACCTGCTTCTTCATTTTCCCTCAGAAATGAAGAAGAAAAATAAAACATACAACAGAGACAGTTGGAAGGGCAGAAAGAGGGGCTGTTCCTAATGAAGTGGTTAAAGCTGTTTGACAGATGCTGCATTATCACAGGGTGCAGGAACTCCACAGCGGAGAGCAGGTGCAGCTCTGGAGAAAGCAATAAGAGACTCAAGTCTGATTCCGGCTGTCTGCTGCTAATTCAGCCCACATCTATAATTCATGCACTTTTGCATTTTAATTAGTATGCCAACAAAAAAAAATCTCAGTTGCTGGCTCCTCTACTGGAAACCCCATTCTCAGCCTAGAATGCTCTACCATCCCAATAATAGCTGCTACAAAGAAATACAGGACTGTGCAAAGTCTTGAGATCAACCCCCTCATTTCTCACCACAGTGTTGGTGCCAAAAACTTTATCTTTGGCATATTGAATCGATTAAATTCAATAAATGGGAACAAATGTTCTGCTGCGACAGGCTGCAAAGTACGTAACCTAAAATGTGTCTAGATAAAGGAGTTCCAACCACTCAGCATTCAGCAGCACCAGTATATAGGAAACATGCACCTAACTGCATTCAAGGGCTGGTTAACTTTAATTAACCCACAACAAACAGTGAGACCTGAACCTTAGTCTCTTGAAGTCTTTTTTTTTTTACTGCTTTCCGGTTGCCATAGCTGTGACATCACAGACTCTCTCTCTCCACTATACACCTTTAAGGTGATTCACCCTTCTGCTCTCTCTCCCCATACACTCAGGCGACCATTTAACCACAAAAATCTAATTTTTAAATGATTGATCCTCAGTCCCTCTATCAAAAATCTGAAATCTACACTGGATATTGATGGACATGTTGGCACTGGAGCCATCCCAATATATAAAAAACAGTAGGAGTAAATCAATGTAAAAAATTCTAATAACAAATCTTACTATAGATGTGACTCATCACGCTAGGCCTCAGAGCCTGTAATGCGCATCGCCCCTGGTTCAGTGCTGACCTGCATTTTCAATGCAAGCAGCAGGGGGCGATAAGAGCTCTCCTGATCTTACAGGAGGCAGGAGGTGGCATTTACTCCCTTCTTTGTTCGCACGGTTTGAGCTCCACACTAAACCTAAATGTCACTGCATGGCTCGTGGCAGTCGGGTTCATCAACACTATGAGCAGTGTGAACGGCTGACCTGCTCTCACACACACACAAACACACACACACACGCAAATCAGCCAAAAACACACTCATCCAGGGAGCACATCGATCGTGGGCGCATGCCTGAGAAATCGATCGCTGCGGCGCTGGTCAAAGCGCTGGCCTTTCACCCATAAACGGGGTTTTTCACCCCTCAGGGCTGAACAAAAAGGGCTTTTATAAACCAATCTAATTATAAGATGCTAACACAATAAACCCCACATCACCTCCAGATCTTTTGAGTAGATTAAATGAATGAAAATGGGAGCAAATGTTTTACTGCGACTGGCTGCAAGTGCCTGAAGAACCAAGGAGCCTAGATAAAGGAGATCCAACCACTCAGCATTCAGCACCACCAGTATACTGATCACCGCCTGACCACCTGAAATCACCTGCTCCTGTTCCCTCATTGGTTCAAGATTTCAGTTAGAGGCTCTTTGTTCTGCTTGAATGATTCATATGTATTTAACTGTGTTGCTTAATAAACAAAAACATTCCTTTGAAACTGGTCAGGTTCAGGGACTGGACTGGAAATTAGGGTCCTGCAAGAAGTCCTTCAGGAAGCCTAGAGAACTGTTCCTCAAGACTACATAAAAAATACAAGAATGTCTGGATTTTGGAAGCAAAATATAAAGAAATGAAGGGACTTTTGAAAAGTAATGTATGTGATATACACACTCACGGACTGTAAACATTATGTGCACATTCACTGACTGTTTGTAAAACATATATGACCATCAGGGACTGTATATGAGACATTAATGTAATATATTTTGAATTAATGTGCGTCAAAACTTGTTTTCCATCTTTCTATAGACGTTCTGTGTCCCAATGGTCTTTAAAAACAGTAACTAAAAGGAAAACAAGCCGTCTCCAAACCCCTTTACAGTATATTTAGCAGGTGATCGGAAAAAAAACTACAAAAGCTACAGAGCGAGCAAGCAGCCGTCTGCTGAATCCAAGTGCCCAATTAGAGCCCAGGGAACAAAGAAACAACAGGAAAAACCCAAAACAATAGAACGAAGATCCAAAAAGAGCTGCGAGAAGGTCCACTGAGGATCTCAACCTTCTCAACCTCCTCAGCATAAACACACACAGCTCGCTAACTACAGCGGCTAATAAAAGCCCTGCCTTGTAGGTTCTCACGAGAAATAAAGGAATAGAGGGAGTCTGGAGATTCAAATCACACACGAAGAAAGAGGAAAAAAGAGAAGTGAGGTTTCTTTTGTGTCACCCAAAAAAATAAATTCACTTACATAGTCACTGACTAAGAGAAAATAGTGAAACATTTGATGTTATTTATATACATTTATGTTTTTACCTGCCGACCTATTGGGGATCTCCCACAACATGAAACAGGGAGTTAATGATCTGAACAAAGTGTCATTTGTTAATTAGAACTTAAATACTTAAATAAATCATAATTACTGTGATGAACTTTATGTCCATTTGACCAAAAATACAAATAAAATGAAATAAAAGATTGTAAAATAAAGGTGATTTTAACCGTAAGGGGCTAAATTATCAGCATACTCTAGGGATGTTCCCATTTTGCCTTAGAGCCCCATCACCTGATCAGAGTGCTTTGGTGATCCAAATTTTGTGCTTTCACACACATAATACAGCTTTACCTGTCGGGCAGCCCTGTTAATTAAGACTCCAGTTGTTCCTCGTGGCACACTGGACTAATATTTAGTGAGAGAACAGGGCCGTATTTCCTGTCTCTGTTTTAGCGCCACCTGTGGTAAGCGGCAAAAATAGATTCAAAGCACAAAAGCCACTCGCTGACATTTTTTTATACCAGTATTTAGATGAACTGTGGATCAAACACAGTGGAAACACTACAGATGTCACACTGCAGCACTTTCGGCCTGGTTCAGCAAACTCGATATTTCAGCACAAACTTCTAGCTGCCTGAATGTCAAAATCTAAATCTAGTCACATTGGTAGGACTAGATCTCAGGACATGCGACTCCATTTGACCAATCACAGCAGATTTGATGACGTTCGCGAGGTTCTTGATATTAGAATGGACAAAATAAGTGTTGGTGCTCCGGCTCATATTGTATTATGGCTAAAACATGAAGAACTGAGGCTTCAGCAGACATTTAGGAGAGATATTCTACAGTTTTATAGAGACGTTTAGCCAAAAGGCCTGTGAATTTTAAGGGCAGAGTCTGTCAGGCTTGTAGTGAACACTACCTGCCGACCAGGACACTATAGTGTGATCTGTTCATGCTCCAGTTCAGATCCACTTTTCTGCTTGTGATATTCTTTAAGGAAAAAACCCAAAAAAGCAGTCTGTCAGGGTTTGGCCCTCCTTCATTATTATGGCAAACAATGTGTACATACAGCACTGCACAAAGGTCTTAGGCTCTTGTGCAAACTGTTCAAAGCCATTTATCTTATTTATGAGAATTAATACAAACAAACAACAAAGCATGAATTAATAAAGATTTCCTTCTTTGTTAAAAGAATGGTTAAGACCTGGTCAGTTTCGGTTCCAGATTCCTCCTCGGTTCCTCCAGCCTTGGCAGTAATTTGTGAAGCTCCATCAGCAGCTCCTGATTTAATTGGCTGAACCAAGTGTTTAATCTATTTGATGAGATCTACAATGTAATACTGGACTTCAATGAGGTGATGTCTAGGAATGATTAAGCAAACACACACATAAAAATCACTATTTACTTTATGAATAATATTTGTATTCATTCTCATATTAGCTGCTCAGACAAACCAGTTTGAAATATAATTATCTCAGGTGTCTAAGACTTTTGCACGGTGTTGTATATGCAAGCAAAAACTGACAGAGCAGAGCAGTCTTAGCCGTGGCAGGCGGTGGTGGCTCACCTCCAGGACAGTCCCTGGCACAAAATGAAATGGCATTTTTGTTTTAGCAATAATAAGAATTACATAAAATACCAAGTCAGGAGAGAGCAGGCCAGTAGTTATTCCCACAATAAAACCCAACTATGACCCCTGTGTTTACAAGCAAATGTATAAATAGCCTGCACTCCCGGACGCTCTCTCCATCCAGAGAGTCTCGTCGGCCTCATATGGCACTCGGGACGTCCCATGACAAGCAGCACCAGGAGATTGTAGGTTTGAAAACCCAGCCTGGACGTCCCCTGTTTTTCCTGCAAAAACCACAAACCCAGACTGTCGGAGAGATTACATCGGCCCTCTGCGAAAGAATCCACGCTCTTAACATTGTAACCTTTAAGCTCCGGTGGGACAGGAGATAAAAAACAACAAAAACTACGACAACAACAACATTTCTAGCAAACAGCCCTGGACAGTCCTGGACAGCCTGCGCCCTGAAAGCCCCTCTAATCCCTCGGCGGCGCATCACAGCTGTGTGTGACCCGATTTGGCCGCATTCTGTTGGGAGCCGCGGGATTCCCTGATTGCACCGGCGAATCCAAACGCAGGCCTAGTGATACCCATTACCCATAAATCTCCACAGCAGCAGGGCGAGGGTGAAACTGACTCTTCAAGGTCAACCAGGGGAAAACAAAACCAAAGGATTATTATTTCATTCGCTAATTTTCACTTCAGCACAAGATTTGTGACCATTTGTCATCTGTGAACGCACCGCACCACAGCACCCTGTGTGAACAGTACTGTGTAAATTCTTGAGCCACCTCTCTTTTCATTACTTTTTTTTAAAAACTTTGCTTTGAATTCTCATATTGATGCAAAAACACTATTTTACGCTTCTCAATCTGTTATTTTTGTCATTTGTTTTGGGGCCTATTGTAGATTAAATCAAAGAAAGGGGAACAAATGTTTTACCGACAGGCTGCAAAGGAGCCTAGATAAAGGAGTTCCAACCACTCAGCATTCAGCACCACCAGTATACTGATCACCGCCCCATCATCTGGAACCATCTGCTCCTGGTTCTTCACTGGTTCAGGACTTAGATGTTCTTTGTTCTGCTTCGATGATCCGTTAAAAATACAAAACTACACTAAAAATGCAAGAAAGTTAGTAAGTAAATTACACACACACACACACACACACACACAGTATTAAAAGTCTTGAACCACCAATCATTTCTTCATCATTTACTTTAGTAACATGGCCAGCCTGAAAGGCAGGATTGGTGTTCAGTGGTGTAATGGTGTGTCACTGCCAGGCTGAAGGTGGTCTGCTATCCATTAATGTCCAGCCAATAGCAGCTTTCTGGTGAGATTTTCTATCTGTATGTTACTCATTTATTATTTTCATCATTTGAGGACCTTCATTAACCAGTAATTGTCATAAATGTTTTTTAATAACTACTTATCTTCAAAAAGACACTTAATATAGTTGCAATTATAATTATGAAGTCACCAGACAAGTGCTAAATATTTAACGAGCTATTAAATGATGCAACAGCTAACGAGTGCATTTAAAGTTAAAGGACAGTCTAGAATTTGATTCTGCATCACTGCACAACCAGTTAATAGGAGTCAGACCTGCACTGGGACAGATTTGTCATCTTATAATAGAAACTAGTTTAATTTGACACATTTATAGCTGCTCACACCACAACTTTTCTGGAGTTTAAACTATCTGCAGTTTATAAAAACCTGTGGTGTACAAACACTTGTGAGTGAGAACACAAACACAGCCAGGATCTGATGGCTGCTGATGCTGAAACACACTCTTGGGCAGGAGTGTGTGAGAGTGTGAGTGTGGGTGTGTGATGACAGGGCCAGTTGTTGTTCAGTAATTGACGTATTTCTAACAAAATGATGAGTTTTGTTCGCATGTAGATGTTTCTAAACGTCCTCCTGGCACGCGGCGGCTCCTCGCGCGTCTCCACTGCCAGCCTGAAGGGAGGGACTGTTTTCTTTTTCACTGTTTGTTCTCAGTCGGTGTCAGGGACAGGATTTCAGCAAAATTCTCCTGTCGGCGCTCCGCCTGCCTGCTGCCGCTGCTGATTTACGGCTGCCTCATAGAGCCGGTCCCTCAGAGCGGCCTTATCAGTGTCCGCACGAACGCAGGAGCCGCAGACACAGCTCTGATAAATCTGCAGCTTCCAGGACACAGACAACAAGTACACACACGCACACACTCTCACACACACAGGTTTGTTTTTATATAGTGGCAGGATGTTGGGTAATGCCCCATATGTCTTAAATGGGATGTTTCTAATACATATATAGCAGTAACATGCTCTATATGTCATAAATACGCAAGTATATATATATGTAATGGTAATATGTCCCATATGTATTATATGCAAGTATCTATATGTAATAACAATATTCCCCATATGTATTCATTATATTTGATTATCTATTGGCAATTATAATTTGCCTCATATGTATAATATATATGTCATACTCCAAATGTCCCCGATATATAAGTATTTATCTGTAATCATGTCTCATATATAATAAATACATACACACACACACACCACATACTCAAGTGTGTAGACTACACTCTTTCAGTGTTGCCTCAAAAATGCATGAAAACAAGCACACAGCACACACAGAAACATGCAAACACACACACACGCACACACGCACACACACACACACACACACACACACAAAACATATTGCCTCAGCTGACAGATCACAGTGGTGCTCTTAGTCGCGCTGATCCATCCGTCAGTGAACGCAGACAACGCCCTCAATCTGGAGCTGAGAGACGGTGGCGCACACTCGAGACTACAAATCCACCTTCACTATGGGAATCACACCCACACACACACACACACACACACACACACATACACCTAGAACAGAACTGACTGATATGATTTTCAAGAGTCCTCAAGTTCTATATCGATCATAAACATTTCTCCACCTCTATTCGTGCC
>JBBMFX010061761.1:0-10835 GCA_037832545.1 Rhabdalestes septentrionalis
AGAAGTATCGGATCGGGACTCGGTATCATTCCCCTTAGTATAGTATATAGAAGTATCGGATCGGGACTCGGTATCATCCACCTTAGTATAGTATATAGAAGTATCGGATCGGGACTCGGTATCATTCGCCTTAGTATAGTATATAGAAATATCGGATCGGGACTCGGTATCATTCGCCTTAGTATAGTATATAGAAATATCGGATCGGGACTCAGTATCAGCAGATACTCAAAATCAAATGACTCAGACTCGAGGGCAAAAAAATACCTGATCGGGACTTCCCTATATGAAATATAATAAATGTTAATATGGGTATCACACCAATAGAATTTCATTCTTTCATTCTTATATGAGTAATCTTTACATTGACCTTATTGAGGTGTTGCTTGCAAGTATATATCTAGATGTTGAGAGCTAGATTACCAGAGGGCAAAAATTAGGTCACTTTTTAAAATTGAAATAAAAATGTAATAAACTGTAGCATGTTGGCTTTTGTATGGTTTGCCATTGTTTCTGTGCTTCAGTGCTTTCCCTTGGCGTGCTAGATGTTATCAGTGATTTGCTGCTTGTTCTGTCCTGAGGTTATAACATAGCTTAAATAAATCCAGTATTTTACTGCCCTTGGTGAAATTTGAATATTAATTTCCAGATGCCCTTATCAGTCTAGAGAAGCTATGAACATTGTAGAAACTGTTAAAGTGGCTTATGTAAGTTCCCTGAAAGCATTCTAGCAAAATATCTTCATTAGACAGAATGGTGAATTTGTTTATTTAAGTTTGTATGGCGACTTTAAAACTGTTTTTAATAAACCAATCCTTTACTTCTAGATCTTTGGTCCACCCTGAAAAGTTGTGATGGTCTGAAGGATACGTTTCACTGTCTTTGTTATTGTGTCCTACAATGCAGTGAACTGAAATTGTATTAACTTGTGCATCCGAGGCACATAATTTATATTTGCACATTTTAATTATCCACCATCCAACCAGAGGGTCCAATTAAAATGAATTTTTAAAAGGCTTATGATGTGAAGAGTCTTCTTGATCGTGGTAAGCATGACAAAATGGCAAAAAATATAAGACATTTCTACTGTAAATGTGAAGACTAATGCGGTAGAATTTGAGAGGAATGTCCTGTTTGGTCTGCTTTTAAAAATCCATCATTTTAACATAGTTTTGTCAGTTATGGCCTTGAGCCCCCACTGATCCACAGAGAAGCAGTGAAAGCCTCAGGCCCCCACCCACAGTGGGCAGAGATTTATGTGAGAGAAATTTGGGCTGGCCTACTTGCCTCACCCCAGGCAGAGGCAGAGGCTGAGGCAGGGGCAGAGGTATGCCAGGGGGAGTTGCCCTCCAGCCCCACCCACTGGGTTAGAGCTAGAGGCATGCCAGCATTGCTCAAACCTTCACAATGTCTGGGCTGTCTCTAGACTCATCCAGACTGAGTGGCGATTGAGGCAAAAAGGGCTGTTTTTCAGAACTGTAAAGGGTAAAGGGGGCATTTTGGTTGATGCTCTTTTCCAGAGCAAAGTACAATCATTGGTTACACAACAGAAGGGTTAATTGTCTTGATGTCTTGGTTGAAAGCTGGGGTTTGATCCAGTAACTTTGTGGTTTTCAGGTTCACAGGCAAGTGTTTTACCGACTAGACTGCTTCCACCCCATTGTGAGGCTTTAGGCGACTCTCCTGACATGAAATTACATTAATATAAAGGTTTTTTAATTAACCTGATAATAAATCTTGGCTCACAAATGTTATGTGTGAGCAGACTAATTCATGATCCTGATTATTACCTAAATATAGTGTGATCTTTATTCTAAAACCTTGTGTTTCAAACCCAACATTGAAGTCATTTTCTCACATTGTGTCTGTGCCACTGGTGTTTACACCAAGGGTGAGGGGAACTGTATTTGGCACCCCTTCATAGTTTGGCATACTATGGCAATGATTCTAACATCAAAACATCCTTTAATATCCCCTTCAGTACACAGCTTATCAACCAGATGATCTCAGGGGAGGTTTGATACTTTAAAATATCAATTTTTGGTTGAGTCCCCTCTGTAATATGAGCAGAAAGAGACAGAACGGTCAAATCTCCTTTAAAAATGTGAAAATTCACAAACGTGGAGAAAATAATGTAGAGCAAAACACGCAGCCCTTTAAACAGACACTAAAGCTTGGGTTAGTTGCATAAAAAAAAATATATGTCATTGTTTATTGTGATTTATTAAAAAGTAATCACCCCATGAACCTGGTCACATTCACATTTAGGCATCTATACACATAAATGGCTTGGATAGAGCTGGTGAATTTCCTCTCCTGCCAGGGTGGCTCAGCACTAAAATGCCACCGTATTAATCTGAAGAGCCAAGTTTGAAGGCGCAAGTTTTTTAAAACACAAAAAGCATACTAAGATGAATGTCATGTACTTTGTACACAAACTGCAAAACTCATTCTATTATTATGGCGCAAGTTGCTGGTTTTCATATTAAATAGAGAAGGACAATGGAACTTTGGGCATGTCTGAAAGAGATCGGTTTCTTGTCTCCAGTGTTGATAGAGCAGTTTGATCCAAACACTGAACAGTATGAAGTCACTAAACACTTCACTTCTGTTTATTATCATACTCTTCATTAACTATCTGTACATGCTTTTCTTTTGATCAGGACCATGTAAGATCAGGAAAGCATCATTAGGTGGCCTACACACCTTCTAGTTCATATCTACACATCTACAGCCCCACTATGCTAGTCAGAGTAACTCACATAAATGGAATTGAAAAAAAGCTTACGATATCAAGCAATGGCATGATGAGTCCAATATCCTGTTTAAGAAGAAAATAATATTTTATGAAATTTATTTAGGAGACATTTTTATTATTACTTAATCATATTGTGAGATGCTTGTATTCTCTATATACATTTGCGCATGTTCAGTAAGAATTTAATGTAATTTTTTTGTCTCTACTCCTTCTTCTCCTTGTAAGAAGGTATCTGTGTCTTTCTGTATTTTTTAGTCTGTCTGTCTGGACTAGCTTGCTTCTCCTCTTCAGTCCTCATCGCTGGCAGACTTGCTTAATGTATCCTCCCCTGACAGTATGGTTTCCTTTTAGTGGTTTGCTTAATGACCTAGCCCCTATGAAGTGTCAGTGTATCCCTGTTTCCCGCTCTTGCCCATGGTTTACCTCTGAGCTCAGGAACATGAAGGCCACTAAAGACGTCTTCAACGTCTTTATAAGAAAAATGGTCTTGAGTTCCATTACACTTATACATTGAACAGCTGCTCGCTCCAGCTACCATTCCTCCATCATAAATGGTGCTAAATCCAGACCTAGGATCATCTTCAGGACTGTTAATAAACTCTCCTTCAAAATCTTGCCCTAATACACCTGAGCAGTGTAAAGCATCTTTTGCATTTCTTAAAAAAATAAAATTTAACAAATATATGGTGTGAATCTCCAGCTGTAAATGTTCCCTCTCGAACTTCAACATTAAAATGTTGATTCCCCTATTGTTTCTGAACTTACCGCTCAAGCTAACCCCTGTCTACTTGACTCTGCCCCTATCTACCTCTTCATAAGTGATTAGTTATCCTATTGTGTTTATGAATATCTGTTGTCTTTCCTTGGTCTCTGTCCACACTGCCCTTAAAATTGCTGCAGTCACCCCTATTCTTATAAATCCCACATCTCTGTTCTGTTACAGGCCCATCTCAAATCACCTTTTTCTCACGGAAAGTGTAGTAGCAACTCAACTTCAGGCCTTCCTAAATAGCAGCTCATTCTACAAGCCTTTAGCGTGATCTCCTCCGGTCAGCAGGGTTACACAATATTCTTCTCCTCCTCGATTTAAGTGCTGCTTTTGGCACTGTAAATCACAAAATACTTATCTCCCCTCTTTCATCTATTGGTATGACCGACATTGCCCTTCAGTGGTTTAAGTCTTGTCTTACAAATAGGCAACAGTTTATCACAATGGGTCCCTACAAATCTTCCATCTCTCCTGTCATGTCAGGGGTCCCTCAGGGATCAGTCCTTGGACCCCTTCTCTTCCTCGTCTACATCTCGCCGCTTGGCCAGATTATACGTAGCCAACTTTCACTGTTACACTGATGATAATTTTTAAACATCAATACACACTCCCTCTCAGTCTCTCCACCCAACTCTATTACAGCTTGCATCACGGAACTAAAGCTCTGGATGCAGGTCAACTTTCTGCAGTTAAATACTGATAAAACTGAGGTTTTACTAGTTTGACCCAAATCCTCATTATCTCGTTCTGGGGATGTTTTGGTCAGTTTTGATGACGTGCTGGTAAAGCTTGCTGCTGTTGTCATGAATCATGATGTGCTCTTTGACACTTCACTTAATTGTGAGTCACACATCAACAGCTTTTTATCACCTTCGCAATATCGCTTGCTTAAGCCCATTCTTGTCTAGTGGTGATGCTCTTAGTCTCTTCCACACCTTCATTTTGTCTCGCATTGACAACTGCAACTCCTTGTTTATTGACCGCCCTAGCATTTATAAAAAGGTTACAGTACATACAAAACTCTGTTACAACTCTGTTGAGTTCTTACACACACTGAATGCTTTGCCCACATCACCCCTGTCCTCTCTCAGCCACTATGGCTTCCAATTCAGGCTCGAATAAAGTTTAAAGTTTTACTCCTCACCTTTAAAGACCTCCGCAGCCTTGCTCCTCCCCCTACCTTACTCAACTCCTGACTTCTTACTCTCCCTCTCGCTCTCTCAGATCATCTGACACTAATATTCTTCTTGTTCCACACACACTTGGTGGTAGGTTGTTCAGTGCCATGCCTCCCAAACTATGGCATATTCTTCTGCAAGCCCTCTGTGACATCTCATCTTTCAAACGTGATCCAAATTCCTTGTATGTGTACATGCATATACTTGGCCAATAAACACGATTCTGACTCTGATTCTGATTGTTGAATTGACTGCAAGAAAAATGCACTCCTTAATCTCTGTGGAAAAATTTGGAAAACCATTTTACATGCGTCATTCAGTGCCATGGCTCCAAAACTATGGAATTCCCTTCCGCAAACCCTCTGTGATATCTCATCTTTCAAACGTGATCTGAAGACCTTTCTATTCAATTAATATTTCTCTTCCACCATGCCTATGTAATCGCTTGTGTAATTTGTTTGCTTATGTGTGTTTTCTCTGCTATGTAAACTGACCTTGTGTTTGTGAATGGCACTATATTAATGTAACCTGTTATTGTTAAGAATGAACACACCACATGATTTCTTTCTTTGCATTTGACACAGTCACCAAGTGAAGCAGTTGGCAGCCAGGAACACAGCGGCTGGGGAGCAGTGTGTGGGGATGGTACTTTGCTCAAGGGTACCTCAGTGGTGCCACTGGCACTCCTGAGGATTCAAACTCATGACCTTCTGAGTGCAGAGGCAACTCCCTAACCACTAGACCCCCAGCAGTCTATGCTTACAGTGACATTATTCTCACATGACTTTATTTGATCATTTTAGCTTTCCCCTTGCCATCTCCCTCATAAACAGTTGAACTGTCACTGCTTTATACTTCAGGACTGCAACTGCACTTTATGTACACTCTGTCGTCTCCATCCTGTAATTCTCTATTTTCTGTAAATAAGATTTAGATTGTTTATATTGTTGTGCTTTTTAATGGTTGTGCTTGAGAGACCGGAACCAAATTCCTTGTATATGTACACGCATATACTTGGATAATAAACACAACTCTGATTCTGATTCTGACTGCTGAATTGACTGCAAGAAAAATGCACTCCTTCTTGGCTGTGGAAAAATTTGGAAAACCATTTTACATGCAATGCTTCTCGTGTTTGTGCTACAAACGAAGAGGAGTGGAGTTCAGCCATCCAAGCAAAGCTAATCAGCAGTCAGGGCTCCTCCTGAGGCCTGTGTGATCCAAGCGAGTTAGCTTCAGCTGAAGAAGAGATAAGAGTTTAAATTTAGCCGCATCTCTTTCACTGAAAAGCTTTTAAATTGTAATATCCTCCCTTTCTGCTTATGATACGTTCAGCATGACACACCTATTAATAGTTGGCAGTGTGCCCTCTAGAGGCCAAAGCAAACCGAACAGATAGGCGGGCTCACAGTAGAGCTAGCTATGTTTATGCCCAAAGCTAAATAGAATTAGAGATCTTCATTTTTGCATGTTAATGTTCTGTATTTCTATACAGAGCACGGCTAATTGGCAGAATGTTGTTGGTTTTGCTTGCAGTAGCCACTATTCTTATCAGAAGAAAACAAACAATGCAACAGGAGTGTTCTGACTGCTTAAAGAGGGGTCTTTAGTAATTGTATAATTATATATGAAACGACTACAACACAAACAAACACTGTAAGGCTTAAATGACTCTTCTTTTTGGGAAAGAGCATCAGGTATGTTTTTTTAGCACAAATATGAAGAAAAAGAACATTTTTGCTATATCTGTACCTATTTCCAGCATGTTATGGATGACTAACTGGAACCTGGCACTAAAATTGGAGAAAAATATATTAATGTCAACAAATCTTTTGATTAGGCGTGTTTTTGAACTTTTTTGAACTTTGAACTGTCAGCATGAGATTTGAAGGAAAAAGCGGTGGATTGGAAGAAAGAGTTTCTAATCAAAGAATATGTTCAAGAACCTCTGCCGTGACTGTTCTTCACTTTTCATGTACACAGAGGACTTTTTAGACGTCTGTTGAAAGGTTCCTAGGGGAACCAAGAGTGGTGCTATAGCATCAAGCAAATTAAGAGTTTCCCCGTAGACTTGCGTATGTGCAACTGTGAGAATCAGACAATTTCCACAATATATATTACAATAGAACATTTAATAGTATTTGGATACGATATTGGCTTTTTTTTAGTTTCCACCTGCTCTGATTTGATTAAACAAATTGTCCAATTTTTTCCATTTGGTTCTATTTTATCATTTAAACATGTTTTGCAAAACGTACGTAATGACTGACCTGGTAGAAAAACACCAAAATAAAACTGAGCGTGCATTAACAGTAAAGAATGTTGTTGTGTTCAACATGTTGGAGATACTGTTGGAGATGCAAGTCAGACGGTTTCAGTCGCTGTGATGTATTGCAAATACTGATATTTGAGCACTTTTCAGGTGTTTTTAGCTTTTAAACCTTCTAACTAGCAAAAACCAGAACCAGTTCCTTTAGTCTGAATTGTATAGAAACATTTTTTCTTTCCTAAAAACGCTTAATAGCCAAAGATGGTCAATGACAGGTTAAACACGGCCTTTGACTATTATTATGACTTAATGTCCTTTATTTGATCTCCATCCCATCTTTAGAAGTTCCTGGTCTAGGAGATAGTCTGAAATATTCCCATAAGCATCACAAAGGAAAATGGATTAACCTCCAAACTCCAACCACACACAGTAATATGCAAATATATTTAGCATATATTTACACATCAATGAGCACCTAGACAATGAGAGGTGCCTAAATGTTAAAAAGGCTCATGATATTAATAGCTTTCTTGAGCATAATGAGGATGTCAAAAAGGCTAAAACATAAGACATTACTCGTACATCTGAGCAGAGAAGCATTGTAGAATACGTACCAGCATGTGACAAGCCTTGATCTGTTTTTGGAGATTATTTTTTGCAGTTTATGATGATATTTATTAGGAAAACTGTACTTTATACCAAAACAAATCTCACGTCTCTGAAACAGCAACAGCCCTAAAGATTCGGAACCATTTCTATTGACCACTTTATCAGATAATAACCACACAGCTGATGTTTTGGGATTTCAACCACATGAACCATGTGAGCGGAAGATGTGCCATTACTCATTTTGTCATATTTGCTCCATTTCAAAATTGACTACAAGGTTAAACTACTCTTTTTTTTTTTTTTAAATGGTACACCACTTGAAAAATTACACCAAAGTTCTTGGTAGTTTATCTATATGTGCCAAGCAAGACAGGCCTTCTCAATACTTTACTCCAGTTAATAATTCACTGGGGAATTTGCCTTGGCCAATTTGTGAGGCAACAGAGACTCTACCTGCTCCAGTAACAGCCTCACAGTTTCAGACCTGCAGGCCATCTCTGGAGGAGCGGCGCTGAATCCGTAAATTCGGACCCTTTTTATATATTTATTTTCTTATTTCAACTTCTGCAGCTGTGAGCGAGTGATGAATTGAAAACTAATGCAATTTGTTCCAGGCCGACCGCTTCGAAACCCCACGCCTTGAAAGTGGAATTGACGAGGAGGCTGTCTGACAGTGACAAGGGGATGATATGACTTTTCGGAATCCGAAAATGCAAACACAACATTTTTACAGACAGTCGGAGGTGCCATTGATCCCCAGCAGGTTCATGAATGCACCGTTTCTTTGTAGCAACAATTAAAGGGAGCGGATCAGAAAGAAATGTGGTGATTTCTAGAGCTAAATCAAAAGACGCTCACTTTTTGATACCTAGAGGTAGAACTACTTGTTTTTTACTGCTTTGTAGTAAAAGGGAATCCAAAAGAGGAGAGGGAGAGCGAGGGACGGGTAAGCACTCATTATTCTGTCTAAGCTTTATTCATTTTTTATTCACTCTGTGGCATCAGAAGCGCAGGAATGCCCAGGCAGCGATGCTGAGGGAGTACAGAACTCATTTGCTTGTTGAAATTGCAGCTTTGCTCTGAGTGCAATGATCCACACTCACAGCAGCAGCTTCTTTCCTCTGTCCTCTTTTTCCCCTTCTTTCCGAACGGCTCAGCACCAGCCATTCTGTCTCAGTGGACTTTTTCTTTTTGGCCTGTGAGAAGAGATGTGTAGAAGTGAAGTAATAACCAAATGTTCAGACTTTTATTTCTTATAATGCAGCAGAACACTGGAGGTTGTGTGTTATTCAGGATTCACTTTGGGCATTTCTTCCCACACAGTCAAAAACAAGAGCTACTTCTTTTCCCACCTGAACTCATAACACAGCACTACAAAGCAACACTGCATGGACAAATGTATTGGGACTCCATTACAATAACAGTGAATTTACATTGACATTGCATTCAAGTACATAGACATTAATATGGCGTTGTATTTGGTGTCCCAATACTTTTGTCCATATATCGTTTCCAAAGAGACTATTTATTCCTGCACACACAGCCTCTTGAACACTGCGCTGGGAAGATATTGGGACATTGCTGTGAGGGTTTGATGGAATTCAGCCATTCGAGCTTTTAGTGAGTTGATGTAGGGATGTTGGATGATTATTTCTACATCAAAATTCCATCCCAAAGGAGCTCCATTACTCCAGAGAACTAGGCATAGGGCTGTGAGGCTTTATTTTATAGCCCATGATCATGATAAAAAATAAAATAAAAACTATGTGTGGCCACTTAATTGTTTATTCCATTACTTTCCTATGGAGATACAAGCTGTGTGTGAACACCTGTGTCAGCAATACAGCCCCCTTAATTTAGCTGAACTTACCTATGAAACAGTTTATACAAGTAAAGAAGCCCTGAACATTGTTTCCAATGGACATTGTTTCCAATGGCACCTCCGACTGTCTGTAAAAATGTTGTGTTTGCATTTTCGGATTCCGAAAAGTCATATCATCCCCTTATTAAATTTATTCATCCATAAAAGAGGTCAAAGCAGCCCTTTTTGTTACTTAGCAACTAGTGGTCAGTGGAAAGATGCAGGTGTGGTAAAAATACTTATCTGATTTTTAACGAAGTATCTGAGTTTTCAGTAGATTCCATGTTATTGTTCATTAATAATTAGTTCCTAATTCCCTTTCTTTTGTTGTATTCATCGCTTAGACAGCTGCGTCTTTTGCGCTGGGGCTTCTGCGTTTTATTTGATGCCAAAAGGATCCAAAAAGAGAAGCAAAGAGTCTTCAGTTCCTGTAACTTTACTAGCCAGCTTCTTTTTGAAATATTCTATTCCACCAACAGAGGCTGGCTGGAGTTCCACCACCAGAGACTGGCTTGAATAAAGAGCTCCCACTACAGTTTTTTCATTTCAGTAACAATATATTTACTGGTGTCTTGGCTCCATTGGCTACTTTAATTATTTTGTATTCTTTACAATGTGTGTTTTTATACTATACTGTTGTGTATAGCTTTATTCTATTGATTTTGGCTGCTCTTGCAATGAAGATTTATCTTATATTATCTTATCATATCTTACCCACACATGCAGCTTTGAGACCCAAACCAGCCCAACACGTTCATTTTAAACCAGGGATGCACAGAAACAAGCAAGATGAGATTATATGGACCGGCATGGGCCTCTCTCAGCCATGGGCACGCTCTCCGGAGCTGTGTGAAACAGTCTCTTTTCTTTCAGGGGTTCTGAGGCTCGACCCTCGCTTTCTCTCAGGCCCGGTCCACACGAAGCCGTAAACGGGCTTATCCGCACAAATATTTGTCCTAAACACGTCTCGTCCACACGGAGCGGGTGGAAACGCATCTGTAAACGGCAAGATGTGAAAACGGGTCCCAGAGTGGATACATTTGAAAACGGCGGTTTTCGAGGGGATGGGCTAAACGGAGAAGTTTTTTGGTGGATTGCGTCATCGGCCCTCCCCCGTCTTAAGGCGCATTCGCAAAGATTCATAATAACAACAACAACAACAATGGCGCCGAACGGGATCCCCGCCGGTCGGTGCCACGTTGTTTATGTTCCGGATGACTTGTACACGCATGCGCGCTATAAGTACTTCCTGAGCAGCAGCGCCACCTATCGTCTTGGATTACTAATAACAGCGTTTACGGTCGTTTTCGTGTTGACGAGGATATATTCTGAGCCGGTTCTGTCTTTACGCAAATCGTTTTGAAAACGATCACCGTTTACGGCTTCGTGTG
>JBBMFX010061771.1:0-10835 GCA_037832545.1 Rhabdalestes septentrionalis
AACCTTTTTTGTGGAATCCATCTTTAAGATGTTGCCAAAGACGGATGTGATGCTGGCCTTTATATGTCCAATTCTGCTGAGGATATCCCTGCCATATACCAACAGCAGCCAACGACTGGTGGGGATGGGGCTTGGCTCTGGGGGCTCCCGGCAGACCACCGGAGAGAGGCTGGGTCGATCGACAAAGTCAGCACACTCCCCAACATAGTGTGCCAACCGATTCAGCCATTCCTCCCCATGATTCACTTTCAACTGCCGCACCATTCGAGCTGGACTGTTTCCCGGTGTCCGGTCCCGAAGCAGCCTAATGACACAGATGTCACAGGCATACCTGAAATGCACATGATTGCTATGATCAGTTACATGTTTGTTGCGGGGGTTATTTCAGTGGTCTTCACAATAACCATCGTTAGACTGCTTTATTCACTTGCGGGTCAGGATCAGCCGGAACATTTGTTGGTGCGGCAAGTCGAGCTGGTCCTGGACAGTCTGGCTCTTTGACAGATAGTTCAGAGAACACACAGTGCACCTGAGTGTCTCTGTTACCATCAGGTAGTATCTGTCAATGTCCAGGACCTTCCTGGCCCTCTTGTGGACACCATAGCCTGTCAGGTTCTTGCCACAAGCAGGACAGGATACCCTCACCTTCCACAGGTGGTAGGGCATCCACACCATCAGCCGATGGGTAAAGAACTGGTCAGGTGTTGGTGTCTGATGGTAAATGAGGGCTGGGATGGGAGGCTCATACCACAGCTTCAAATCTGGCCGCAGCTTGCCAGAGTGAAATAAGGTGTTGGCAATCCACCTCTGGTCCTGCACAGGGATGGTCTTGCCTAATTCACCTGGCAGCCAGAATGAAGCTGAGGCCTCGGCAGGGGCTGGCTGGACTCTACAAGGCTCCTCCTGCTGTTTGGAAGACAATTTGTTTTTTGCTGGTGAATTTTTGTAAGGGATGTCTAGATCTATAGCATTGCTTTTATCTATGTTTATACAAACAGTATTATACAAAACATGATAACTACATTCTACTATAGCAAAAACACATTCAATTTTCATGAGAAATGACTATGCCTACAACTTCACAGTTTTTTATCCAAAGACTAAATGTGTTTAGTATGCAAAATTACAGGCAAACAGTGTTTAATATGTGAGACTATAGGCAAGTCGTGGAAACAAAACATGGTTACAACAACTTCACCATGGTAAAGGACTATATACATATACACACATACAAGCATAATGTTTTTGTTTTTCTCATTCAGATATTAATTTAACGTTACAATAATATTGTGTTAATGCAGTTCTAATCGATCTGCCAAAAAACACAAGGTTACTACTCGTTCACTATAGTAAAACCATGGTAAATTTCCATGAGGAATGAGTACATCTACAGCACTTTTTTCTCCATTTAAATCAAACGTCAGAATGACTAAATTAACTTTAAGATGACATGAAGTGGAGCCACTACCCACTCAGCGGGAGTGGAGTGAGTGTTTTATCATTTCCTTGCGCGGTCGGGAGCTGTAGTGGTGACAGGAAAAGATCGATCCGCGAATTTTTGAATCAATATCGTATATTTTGAACGAGAATCGCTATTGATCGGTGAATCGATCCTTTGAACCCAGCCCTATTAACTACACGCACTGCTTCCACAATCACAATAAAATGCTGCCAAAGGTCACAATATAATGAAATACTGAAAAAGCACAGACAGATGAGGTGACTGTAAAATTTACTGCAAAAACAGAATTAATACAAAATTACAATGCAGAGCATTAACGAGAAGAGTCTCCAATAGTGGATTATTACAGCAGAAAGAGATCAGAAAACATTGTACATAAAAAAAATGTCCCCTAATTACACACCAAAATATTATTTTTTAAAAAGTGTTACAAAAAAGTAATAAATTACATTTGTAAAAAGTCCCCTTAAATACAATATTTATATTATTTTAATAACAGCTTAGTCAATAAGGGTGTGAAAATTTAATTGCAAATGTTTCTCTTTTCTTTAATTTGGTTTCACGGAAACAGCACAGGTTACAGAGACGAGAGTCACACATTCAAGACATAATTTCAAATAATTTGTTGGGCTTTAATCCCAATATAAATACAGTGGTGCCTTGACTTACAAGTTTAATTAATTCCATGACGGAGCATGGATCTCAAATTACTCGTATGTCAAATAAATTTTCCGCATTTAAAAGAATACAATAGAATAAAAACTATATTATAGAATAATAAACAATAGAATAAAACTACGATAAACTGGTTTCATTAAGAATAAGGCACAACATTTGACTTTGAGATCAGACAATTTGAAGATGCTTTGTCTACCTGCGCTCGCTGCCTCACCACACCTGATAACTGAGTGAGTGCCGGTCCTTTTTAAATTTCTCGGATCTGACCTGACTGGCTTTGAACAGCAAAGCTGATGCCTTGTTCACCAAAGTGCTGGGGTCTGCTGCAGCAAATCAGTGTATCCAGCTTGAGCCTTGTTGTAGATCTTATCTTCCGTTATGGATCTCCTGCGAGCAGCTACTCCGTCAACCACACCATCAGCACCTTCTCCAGGTTTTCATGGAAAGATGGCCACTGTTTAGAAAAAGTTTTAACGCCAAGTCCACTACATGCACAGCTCGTCATGTTTTTCTAATTTCTTTCTTTGATTCAATGCACACAATCTGCTTCCTCTCAGCACTATTCTTCGTACTCACTTTCTTTGGACACATAGATGGATAAACGAACTGCAAGCACAAAACCAAAATTTCCGCCAAGAGACGACTCATATGCCAAGAGACAAAGTCTGGACACTCGTAAGTCAAGGTACCACTGTAGAAGCCTTCTACTATTGCCATGATCCTTTCTCCTACTGACAAAGGAACATTATACACTTAGCTCTTTTGCAGAAACTTATATACAGAGTAAATCAGTACACCACAAGGCTGCAGGACACTGGAAACTGTACACTGGAAACATTCAAGTTAGGAAAGATGCATTTAATGAGACATCAGCAAAAATTCCACTCATTTTAGTCCACTTAACGCCATGTGTGGATACCAATGTGCCAAAAATGTTGAAAATGAAGAACAGGCGGAAAGAGAAAGCAATGATTACTGAGTTAAAAGAGCATTCTGCTTTCTGAAACCCCCTATGCTGAACTGAATATGTAAGAATTTAAGGATTGTTGAATAGGGATATAAAACAATCAATACTGGTCATTTTTAAACATTGCCAAAAAATAAAAACAATAAAAAACTAAAAACACTAAAACCAATTAATGTAAGCGATAAATCTATGGAGGTCCAGCTCCACTGGAAATACATGCAGCCTAGCAAGATGCTGCACTGGAAGGGGAGAGATCCTCTATAACTTGACGAAGCATCTCATCAATGACGTCGCAATCATAATTGACCTGCTCGAGGTCCAGAGCAGGGACAAAGGTGACCAGGAGATGGCCAACCAATCGCCTGAGTACTCTTAATCTGGAGCAGAAAGAACAGAGACAACAACGATAAAGAATACATTATGCCATGACCTTCTGGAGTGCTCAACAAAAAACACGGATGAGCTAAAACAATATGACCATGCACAGATAATGAGCAAATAATGCTGATTATCTCATTTCAACTATGCATGTCCAGGTCTGGGAATCAAGTAAATAGGCATGGTGGCTATGGGCAAAAAGAGCAGCTTTGAAAAATGTTATCCCATGATGACTGGGTCATGTCAGCTCTGAACAAAAAGGTGTGTGAAGGGTTCTCAGTTAGCCAAGGGTAGAACTGAGCAACAGTGGTCCAAGGAACAAATGAACAATGACTAGACCAGTCATATTGCTGATACTGAACCCTGTCCACCATCGTAATGGCAAGTGAGCATGAGAACTGAAACCTGGGCTGGAAAAAGGTCATGTGGTCCAACATTATGCAGCTGACCATGTGCATGAGTGGAGTTTTCCAGGGTAAAAAATGGCAGCAAGACCACCAAGAGTTCAGGGTGTTGCCCCCAGTCTCTCAAGATGATCAAGCATCTGATCAAGCATCTGTGGGATGTGCTGGAACAAGTACAATCCATGGATTCTCCACCTCACAAACAGAGGACTTAAAGAATTGGCTGCTTATGTCTTGGGTCTGAGCTGTTTTGACAAGTCACAAAATATTAGGGGGTCATAATATTTTGGCTCATCAGGGTATATTATAAATGGCCATGTGAATTGCTCTAGCTAACTTATTAAAATGTCAATAAAACATTGAAATATTACACAAACCTGGTTATTTTGGGCTAACTGAGCTGCATTCTATCTGTTACATATTACTGTACGTTACATTACTCCGATCTTAAGGGGAGTCTCACCTGCATGCTAGTTGTTGTGTCCCCTCTTTCTCTGGTCCTCCCTGTGTCTCATCCTGACTGGCCAAAGATGTTGATGGTCTTCTTGGGCTTAAGGATCCTGCTAGGGCTGCTTCACTCTCCTCTGGGTGTGAATTAGGGAATTCTGTCTGTGCATCTCGATCTTCCGTACTCACCTTTGCCTCCTCAGTTTTTCTCTTCATTTCCTCTAAATCCCTCTGCAGGTTTTCACAGCAAGTCATCAATGAGTTTTTCTTATCCTCTAGGTGGTCCACCTGCATCAGAGTTAAAAGAGTAAAAAGCAGACTAAGATTAGCAGAATTAGGATACTGTTCCTGTTGTAACTGAACTAAAATGACACAAAATCTGTAGAACTTAAATTGAACCTACATGGATGGAAAAATGTTTTATTTGAATTTAAAAAAGCTATACTTATTGGTCCATCACGCATGAAGTATTCACATAAAATAAAAGGTGTGTGGCATTTCAAGTGGTGTAAAAACGTGAAAGACTTGATATGAAAACAACTGCATGAACCATCTGTATTTAGTTGAAATCCCTTTTTCCACTCCTGATCTCCTTGCCAGCCATGAAAAGTTAACTAACAGACTTTAATGCTCACTTCCAACTGCATGACCTGTAAGCCAACATTATCTAAAATGTATTTTATGTTAGTTTTTCCTTTACTGCGGACCATTTTTTAAAAGCTCTTTAATGCTATACAAAATCCTTTAATAGTATGTTTATTATTTAAAATGTGACACATTTTTATGTATGTGTTTTAATGACTGGCATGGCTCATAAGCCACTAACCTTGCTGTTCAGCTCTTCTCTCTCTTTGTTTCTCTCATCCAGTTCCCTCAGTAGAAGGTCCATCTGACAAGCCAGCTCATCATCTGCACCGTTTAACATGTCCGATCTCACTGTACCTCCTGTGCTGTGTGAAATGTTGACTTCTTCTTCCTTCACTTCTGCCTGGGTCTCCATCTCTGTTCTCTCTCTCCTCAGCTGGTCCAACTCACGCCGGAGCTTTTCCATCTCATCTGTTGCTTGCAAATAAAGTGCCTTATAGTCCTGCTCCTCCTCCATTGTAACTGTTTGCGAGTTCTGCTCCTCCTTCACTGTCCCCTTGTTGAGCTCCAGCCTGCTACTCTGGGAGGTCAGGGGTTGTGCCTGCACCAGGCTATCGTACCCCTCCAGGGAGGCAAACTCCGGACACTCCAGCTGGCTGCCTTGCTGCTGTTGGGGCTCTAGCACAAAAAGATTTGGGTCCTCGAGTGTCACTGACATCCTCACTGCATTCTCGTCCTCTTCTTTATTATCTGGTTCCTCCTCCTTCACACAAAATTGTTCACTTTCATTCCCTTTCCCCAAACTCATTTTAGTTACATGGAGGCTTGTGAACTCCTGTATAGACTCTGTGTCCATTGGGTCTTCTTCTGTTCTCCTCTGCAAAGGAGGGAACCCTTGTTTTGCTTCTGATTCATTGTTAGCTTTCTCTCCTCCTATGTTCGCCCCAAAATCATCCAATTCCCCTTTCACGGCTATTGTTCGGTCAGTCTGGGTTGTGATGCTGTTTGTCTTTAAATAGACGGTAGAATTAGCTGCTGCAGTAGTTTCCGTGGCCCCTGAGGTTTCCATTCCAACACTGTCACTTCGCTCCATGTGTATTCCTGGCCCCTCCTCATCTGACCGGTCTTCTGTCTTCACTTTTGAGATGTCAAAGATTTCAGGTAAAGGCCTAGGCGTGCTGCAGCTCTCAACTATGAGAATCTCATCGTCGTCATCATCCCCACCATCGCCATAAGGAGGAACCATGGCCGGTGAGGAAGAGGACGCTGGTGAGGCTGTAGATGTTGAAGGGCTGCCTGGTGTGCTGCTGTTTAAACCATTTATTATCCTTCGTCTCTTCACCTCTTGGTTGTCTCTGCTCTTGTCTTTGCCTCTTTTTATCCTTAGAAAATGAGAACCAAGAAACAGTTTATTGAAAAACTTTAGTGATTATGGCGCTCTCTGAAGCTTTCTGTTAAGGAAGATCAGGGAACGAAGGAGAATGAGTAAAATAGAAAGCATCAATTGATGTAAGCTCTAGGTCTACCTTGTGGGAGTAACATGAGACAGAGAGACAACATTAGTGATGACTGGCATTTCATCAGAAGGTCTGGGGCCTGCGGAGTTAATAATATATGGCAGCCTATTAACAGTGGGTGTGCTTTCAACAATAAATACACAGAGATGCAGACCTGCACACACATACAGACAAAAAAAACCAACTCACCGTTCTGTCTTACAGAACTGGCATTCAGGGAACGGCTGGGTATTGCTTGCATGGGTGATCTAGTGGAGGCAGGGGTCTGCTGAAAAGACAGAAAGATTTATTAATAGAAGAAAATCACTTTTTGGAAGGGGAGTACTTTTTTTGGTTTAATAAGCAAGATTTAGAGACTGCAAATGCCTTAAAATACGCCAACTTGCCACGTCAAATAAAAAATATATAGACTACAGTGAGGGTAAATCTATTCAGACATCTTTGTTTTAGTTATTTAATATATTTCCAGTGCAAATGTTCCTTGTAAAATCACAGTCAAAATGAAAAAATAACACTCAAAACTAGACAGCCCTAGAAAATACCTTCAAATATTTGTCAGCACAATTAGATATTGGATACTGTACCAGGGTTCCCACCCTGAGTCAGAATTATAATTCCTTGACTTTTCCATGAGTTTTCCTGACCAAAAAGCAGAATTTTCATGATTTCTCATTTAAAGAAATGTCCAAAATAACATTTGGATGCTGAGCAGAAAGGGCATTTAAAGGGGTAATAGAATTCAAAACAACATTTACATCACTGACGTTGAATATAGGCAGCTGGGCGTGTTCAATGGACCAAAACCTCACAACTCAATCTCTGACATCCACTACATGCAGGTTTTATCTAGAAATGGCCATGGTAAAATGGGCCATTCTGAACAAAGCAGCTCTTTATGCTATAAAGCTGCTTGGTGTGGACAACTGGAGAAGCTCTGTGACGGGAAGTTGAGACATGGTGGATCTTTTCATGTTTTTCCCATTGCTTGTAAGTGCAGGCACTCCCATCTTAGACAGATGTATGACTGATTTACATACTTTGCATTTTGCTCTTCTGTCATCTTTGAGTGAGCCAGTGCTTAAATGAATCATTTTCAACTAAATATCTTGAAATGTACATTTGCCTGGCATGTTTGGTAAGATAGCGAGTATAAGGACATACAGAATGTCAACTCTGACATTGCAAAGGTTTTGTGTTGCACATTTTTAGAGTGGGAGAGGTTTTGAGCAAAACAAAAACATTCACTGGGAACAAAGACGCATTAATACACATCAGGTTTTGGCTACTACACTATTAACAAAATTCCTTGATACTTCCCTGACACAAATGATCAACACAAATGATCAACTTCCCTGTCAGAAGTACAAACTAAATGTTTTATTGCACAAAATTTCAAGATAGGCAAAGATATGCACCAAAATGATTTCTGTTTCCCAGTCAAAACACGCAACAAAGCAACAAAGACATGTGGTCAAAAAATCTGCACACAAGACTTTTGACTGCATTTGATATCGTGTACTCTTGGACGGAAAAGCCCAAAATCAAGTGAAAGTGAACTTTTTCACCTTAGCTATATACACATATACTGTGATATGATATACAATGAAGGATTCTAGACATCCAAAGAAAAAGAAGAGTTGTGCATTTGATCACTGAGAACTCTGGAGGCAGGAGCACCAGGGCTGCCTCTCCGCGAACAGAACTGACACATTGCGTTTTATGGAAGAAAACAAAGAGAGCATTGTATGAGAATTTAATCACATCAGCCAAGAAAATATATCTGGGGCAATTCTGTTCATATTTAGAATGACAAAGTCCATAGAGGTGATCTGTATTAATCTGATTTATATTAAATAACAACAACAGCGTCTGAATACTTGTTTCCCTCATTGTACACTTTATTTTAGGATTTGGCAGCTGTTTATAGTATGACTGTCCAGCAACGTCAAGTCTTTAAACCTTCTTGGTCCAGTGTGTTGAAAATATTCTGAAATATTAAGTTGTTGAGGCCCTGCACTAGATCATTACTTGAGATACACAAAATGTACTTACTGATTGTCTGAGCTGCTGTTTCAGTAAAGCATTCTGCTTTTCTAGAGCTGCAAACTTCGCCTGCTCTGCCTTTTTCTTCTGCATCTCTTCCTGAAACAAGGACATTAACAGTCATTTTATAATGTCATCTTGGTCAAGCAAGCACAGCTGGCACAATGAACATCACTGATAAACAGATCATTTCATAACATTTATGCAAAAAAGCAAACTACCTGCTCTCTAGCCCTCTCCTGCTGCAGTTTCTTAATTTTCTCACTATGGAAAAAAAACACATACAAATAATGAATATATAGAGCTGGTACCATTGGTCAAATAAACCACTTTTTTTTTTGCTAAAGGAATGAGCTCTACGTTAATGTCCAGAAGAATGTGCGATTATGACTCTCTGTCATTTAATATTACAGTTAATTTCACTCATTAATTATGTGCATTATGTGACATTCTATAATAATAAAAAAGTTTTTAGCATTAAATGACGGCTTTATAGCATGTTTAATAAAGACTTATTTATTGATGGCTTACAATCAAACCCCCTGACGATTTGGTGACCAGACCAAAAGATCCAGGTATACACAGAACTGAAAGCTTGCCTACCCAAGACAAAGTAATAAAATCATTTTAGACATAAGCTTTGGCCCAATCATCTGGAGATTACAAGTTCGATCTGATTGGGTCACAGCTATCCATGGCCCCTGTCCAGTGATGCTGCATTACTGGCAGTTAGAAAAGATGTCACATGCTTCGGAGGAACCACACCAGCCTTCACCCCCAATGTGTTGGTGGTATCATGTGATGGGGAGAGCTCTAGCCAGTGGGCAGAAATGGAAAATTGGGAAAAGGATAATTTTATTTCCTTAAATATGCTGTAATTTATTTTGTTTTACTTCTATTCACTTTGTTCTGAAAGTATTCCAACTCACTACATACAAGTAGATCTCTTTGTTATCTATGCTTCCAATGATGCAAAGTATGGATAATGACTGTTTATGTACATTCTACAACAGCAGACTACAAAGAGTGGACTGGAACTGGAATATGGCTTATTAAAAAAGAACCTGAGGCACCATATTGTTAATGCTCTGTGTCTCATCTTTGTTTTTTGGTGTATTTATATTTTATTTATTTAGTTAGTTGTCTTGTAACAGTTATTTCAGTCTATTTAGAGTAAGTAAGCTGTACCCTCACACACCATTCAAGCAAACACTTACACCTACAGTCAGTTTAGAATCCCCAACATGCATGTCTTTGGACTGTGGGAGAAACTGGAAATCCTGGAGGAAACTCATGCAACCACGAGGAGAACATACAAACTCCATGCACTTTTACTAGATTAATCTCATGTATTTTTGGTATAACTTAAAATGTTGGTATCAGATTTATGAAACCTTAATAGAATTGAACACAATTCTCAACATTTTTGAACACCACTGTGTTTATATTAGAAGAGACATGCTTTCCTTACTGCTGTTTGTAGGTCTTCTGGTATCCTGCGTACTGATCATCATCAGAATCTTCAGCCTCTTGCTCAACTGTACAACTCCTAAAAGTAAATAAATAAATAATCACGCACTAATGTAAGACGAGAGATTCAATGTGAGAACAGAGATTCAGAGGACTCAAAGATTTTTTTCCATGATGTAAAAAGAAACCCCATCTGCAACCATAACTTCCAAAAACAATTGAGCTGTTTTGATGGTATTATGTATTTAAACATTAAAACATAACATGCAGCTGTGACGAGGAGGTTAGTGTGCATTATGAAGAAAAAGGCCACTTTGTAAAGGGATGCATCCAAAATTTCCGAACAGAATATACAACAAAGCAGCCACAACATTTCTTAAGACTATGTAGAAAAGTCCCATTGTAACAGTGAATGGACGTTAATGTTAGATAATACAACACACAGCTATTTGAGAATCATCTTTTGAGAATTTGAGAATCATTTGAGGTTTTATACATATATATTTTTTACATATTTTATACATATAAGTTCTGAGGCACCATTTTGTTTGGAGACACCATATCTTTATTATAAACCAATATTCTCTTAAAAACCGCTTCCTTTGCATTCATATTGAGAGAAGTCGACAAGTCGAGTTGGAGGAGTCGACTCGTCTCTCTTGGTTAACCGTTCCGTTCAAACCAAAGAAATGCTCCGCCCAGCTGCCCGGAGCCACAGGGGGGGCCACACACACACACACTGCACTCAAAGTTGAAATAATAACGTTTTATTTGGAAAAACAATGCCGAGTTCATCACCAAAAAAGAAAAAATACTGCAATTAGACACAGCAGACATCAAACAGACCTGGATTTGAAAAGAAAAATAAGAACACAGTTACTAAC
>JBBMFX010061792.1:0-10835 GCA_037832545.1 Rhabdalestes septentrionalis
AACACCAGCGGGCGGCTACAGCCAGCGGGCCGGTTCTAATACTAATCAAATATTATCCCGGGGGCCATAGATAATTCTGAATCCGGCCCGCGGGCCTTGACTTTGACATATGTGTTCTACATGTTCCCTGGGCACTCTACCTACAAGTGTTTTTAGTAGCTTAGTGCAGGACCTGTTGCACATTGCGAACTGCCCTCTGAACTCTGGCATTGTTGAAAAACAAAGTTATTAAACCCCTCTTGTTCTTAACATTAATCAAATCAGTAATTACCTGGACAAAATTAGATTCTTTGAGGAGTATAACTTCAACATCATAGTACAGAAACTGCCCTTGTTAAGGTACTAAATGATTTTTGCCTGAATACAGACACAGGGAAATAACTGTTCAGATGCTGCTAGATCTGAGTGCAGCCTTTGACACTGTTAACCATAATATCCTGCTTGGCAGACTGTACAGCCCTTAGTTGGTTCCGGTCATAATCAGATTATAGAGAATAGATATCACACTTCGTGCTGTGGGATTAACTGAAAGCAGTGCATCTAGAGCATTATCTGGGGGTTTATTAGGTAATTATGGCACCATACCCCATACAAAATGCCTGACCTGTAAAAACCTAAAGAATTGTGTTGACGCAAGTCCAAAGTTTGTGCTCATCTGCGAAAAACTAGAAAATAGGATTGCAGAATATAGGTCAGCAAAGGATGGGCGGTTCTACATGGTGGTCAGGGGGGCCAGGGCCCCCATAGAATTGCTCCCCTTATGGCCCCCCTGCACTGAACAAAGATTTAAATATAAAATTCTTATCGTGACATGCGCTGGCTCAAAGAACGGAACTAATGCTACATTCATTCTAGACGGACCACTTAAAGCACTACACACACGCACTGACAAAAAGCACAAATTTTGAAATTGTTTACTGACACACCCCCCAAGGTAAATAACTGTCCAGTGACTACTTTAAAAGTAAAATTTCCATAATTAGTAGTAATAGCTTAAGTTAAGTAAATTTACAGCCCGAGAATTTGCTAAAATTGTCCATGTTGAGTACCACTGGTTAAGACTTGAGTGGATCAGAAATGTACTATACCAGGTTGTCTGCATAAAGTGACACCTTATGCTCAAGCCCACCTCTAAATATGCCTTGTATCTCCCTGCTGCTGCGAATAGCTATAGTGAGTGGACCAAAACATTTCTCCAAAGCAAAAAATAAGTATTTCTGTTCAACCTTATCAAATGCCTTTTCATCCTCCATCGATACAAGACACTCAGCATCACACTTTTCAGATGTATAAACAATATCAAACAACCGGCTAATAATATAGAAAGAATGATGATTTTTAACAAAAAATTACAGAAGGAATGGCATCTTCTAGTCTATGAGCCAATGATTTCGCCAGAATCTTGATATCAATATTTAGGAAATGGGCCTATAAGAGGCCCAATCCTTGTTCCTCTTTAGCAGCAGGGAGATACAACAGGGGGAAGAGTCCCAGACTCCAGCGACTCAGCAAAAACTTGACATAAGAAGGGAGAGAGATCATTAGAGTATATCTTGAAAAAGCAAACTAAATTTCTGAAGTCTGGTGTCCGGACAGGACCCAAAATTAGGCTGAAAAAGTCTGTTGTCCGATAAGTGATATAAATATTTCAAATGTGATCACTAAAATAATAAGCATTTGTCACCATTTCAGTTCTGTGTCATGATGAAATTCTAGAAATATAATCCATCCCACGTTTTCTCCCTATCTATGCCCTTAGTCTCACCTTTAGCCATCCTTAGTCATCAGTAAAAGTCTTCTCATCCCTTGGTGGTTCATAGTGACCAGAATCCTCTAAGAAGTGCTCTCAGTTGACTTATCATTAATCAACTTTGACACCAAGCTTTTTCATTTTGTGTGTTTGTGTGTGTGTTTGTGTGTGTGTTTGTGTGTGTCTTTGTGTTTGTGTCTTTGTGTGTGTGTGTGTGTGTGTGTGTGTGTGTGTGTGTGTGTGTGTGTGTGTGTGTGTGTGTGTGTGTGTGTGTGGGGTTAGGATGGAAGTTCTCCTGAAGAAGATTACACAAGGCCAACACAGAACAGCCCAGGGGCTGATCATTCAGAAGGAACTCGACTTTCATCAGAGCAGAGAGAGTGAATTACAAGTGAGGGTCTGGCCACAATACAGTCACACCCTACATATATAATACCTTTACACATACACTATCCATCAAAACTTTGAAGACACTAAGTTTCACTGTTACTTTTAACTGAATTCAGTTTAATCCAGCTGCTCTTGCAGGTGTTTGATGGAAAGGTTGAAGCTCTAAACCTATGGGACACCCAGAAGAATTGCTCTGACAGTGTGCACCAGTTATGCTAGAGAATGTTTGCTTGAATGTACCAGAGTTCAAATATTTTTTAACAGCAGTTAAGAGCAAACTGACAAAGAAAACTGTCTTTTTCTTCACAAATTTTTTTAAAAGCCATGTTAGGCAATGGTGGTGGTGGTAGCTCAGTGGATAGGATACCCAAGATCTACTACCCAGCTGTCATGGTTTTGAATCCTACCTTCAGTACCACCACTGGGTTCCTGAGCAAGACCCTTAACCTCGAGTTGCTCCAGGGAAACTGTTCCCTGTAGTTAGGGAATGGAAGTCGCTTTGGATAAAATCGTCCCTAAACGTAACCTACACTTACCCTATGCCTAAACCCAGACAGAACCATAGCCTATTCTAATTATAACTGGTATGTCAATGCTACAATTACCAAACTTTTGAAAAGTAAGAAAAATGTTATGTATGGACTATAATTGTTACATTTTTCGTGGGGTTGGGTGGTAGACACAGAAAAAGTGCAGTGTTTCCTCATCCTGGTCCCAAAAACTCACTGCTTTGATATTTTAGGGTTTGAGCCAACAAATGCCGTCATTAACAATCCATTACTGATCTGAAGTTAGTGTGTTAAAGCAAGAAAAACACAAAAATGTGCAGGGCAGTGGGCCTCCAGGACGAGGAATATCGAAACCCTGGTTTAGTGTGAAATTTGAACTCTGTAGGGTCAACAAAATTTTAACACACAACATATTGAAAATCAAATTGAATCTTAATGTGTGTATGTGTCGTGTGCATGATGCAAACAGTAATGTATTAATACTAACACAGAAAAATAAAGCAGATTCACACACTCCTTATTTTATCATATAGAAAACAGTTTGATGGTCTGATGATATAAATGTCTTACTTTGGTGTTTGGTCGTGTAATTGTGCAAAACATATAAATACAGTAACAAAACAATGACTTCTAAGGGTTATCCGGTCATACACACAACCTACCCATACACAAACTCCAGCCTTGTAGCTTGAACACAAATTGCTAGTAATAGATGGAACCAAGTAGGCATTGCTTATCATGACATGTGCGTAATGCTAAATTGCTTTCATTGACATTAATACTGACTTAAATATTCTTTTTAGCCTCATATCATACAACTAACCCAGCCTTAACCAAACATACCTTACCAAAGGAGTGTACCGTCTTGGTCTTGCAGATCTACCACCCTGGAGCATTTCGTGCAAACATCTGAAATTGGTAAATAAGGTATTCAGTGAAATCTGAAAATGAGAGCCAGGGTCTGAATTCTGGGTAGTAGATCTCTAGGACCAGTATTGAGCAATTCTTCTGTAGCGCTGCCTCAGCCAGGCACCCACTGAACAATGCACAGTCAATACATCATCTACGCCATCCTTTGCAGCTACTCATTCCAATCTGTGAAGACAGTCTTTTTTCATTCTTATAATGTTGGCTGATTTGGAGCCTGCCCAGACATGTATTAACAGCTCATTTTAGTTCTTAAAGGGCAGCTGCTAGATTTCAGCCGCCCTGCCTATGTGAAGTTTTGATCAGGGTTGTATTTAGAATGTAATGTATTACGTCTCTGAGCCTTCAGTACAGTAATTGTGAAAGAGGAACACACCGTCTGATTGTAATGAGAATATGTGATTGTATAGATTTTTCATGATAGTTAATGAATGTCTGTTAAATATGTGATGATAAATATATGAAAATTCTCTATTTCAGGAACGAATTGTATGCTAATACTCACTGGTTAGTTTCAACAATAAAATTCCATTTAAAAAAATCCAGATCAGTTTGTTTTAAAATGTGACAAATGACCTCAAGTAATGTCACGTGTCATTCCAATCCCATATATGGTTTAAAAAAGTTTATTACACTTTCAACTGAAAAAATACAATAACTCTCAAGCATTCACAAAATCCTGTAAACATTCATTTATACCAGCAGTGGTCCGTAGTTGGTCGGATTATCCTGCCTAAACATTCAGTAAACAAAACATTGGTAAGTGCATTAAGACACATTTAGCTTTCAGTAATTTATACTTAAATTACACTGTAAATAATTAGCAATAAGTGTGTACACATATGGTTCAACCAGTCTGAGTAAGTGACGATTTACTGAACATCCTGTAGAGCACAAACCACCTGCATGGAATTTTATTAAAGAAAATGTTTGTGCTCTTATGGGAAAAATTTATAACTCCTGGCAAAAATGTTGAAATCTCCACACCTACAGGACGTTAAAATAAATAAAACAAGTATGACTAACTTGTATCAGCAATAGCCTAGTGAGGAGGGAAAAATATGTATGTAAATTTTTTTTTTCTAAATCAAATGAAACAAGCCTTCATTCATTCAGTGATCCACCTGTCGGGGCACGCGGACTTCCAGGTTCACTAAGCTGTACCGAGTCAAGACAGATGTGTGTGTATAGAACAAAGAATCATTGTTTTTTCTTCTCTGAGGACAGAAGACTAAACTGCTACATTTTGGGTTTTTGATTATCACCTAGTGGCTTGCTGCAAGACAGGTAATGTGAGTCTGTTAAGATTGACAAAGTCTAAAAATAACAGAAATGTCTAAGGAAATATATTACTTAAGATACAAATTGTCTGCCAAGGACAAACTCTGGCCCTTGGGCAAATGTAGTTGATGACCCCTTTGTTAGAAACTCACGTGTACCAAGCGTGATATAAGAAAAAATAAAAGCAAGACCGTTTATGACGAGGGCATATTAATCAAGTGTTATCTGACTGCAAATCTATCGGAAAACACAGGGGAAGGTGGAGATTTACTCTTATTGGCAGAGCATCAAAGAGTGGGTGTACTTGGAAAAATGGGAGTTGTACCTAGAGGTCAATTTAGCCTGAGAGTATGAGTTGTAAAATGAGAGCATGTGATCACTGCTCCCAAGGAACATGAAGCTGCTTTAATAAACTGCGTCGTCGTTTTCCATGACACGTCCTGCACAGCTACACTGATCCATCAGTTTCCAGTTCAGCGATGGAGAGTCTAGACTCTAGAGCCATGTGTTACTGATTTGTAGTGTTGGGGAGTTCTCCACTCTCAGCCTCCCTGATGGAACTAACCACACAGAGGGTGACCCCCAGCATGGTGAGCACCATGCCCAGCACGGCCCCTGAGATAAACAGATGGAAATACTGTGTAAAATTTGTTAGAGACATAAAGTCAAAAGCTTGCAAAAGTGTGAACATCCCCAGTCAAATATATTTTTTGCATATTCAGCTGTATAAATTATTTTTTTTATGCCGAGTTTATTGTATTGGATAAAATGGAACAAAATATAAATCAGGCCATGTTTTATTTTCCCTCCCCCACCAATACGTTAGTCAGCAAATAAACTCCTACTGAGCATTAGAATGTGTTCTCTGTAGAGAATGTGTACTTATTTACACTTAAATCAACAACAAACCAACATCTGACTGAAGTGCATTAGCCTTTACATATTATGGTCCATATCATCACTGTCATAAGAAACATGTCTGTGAAGGGAATGAAGAAAACCTTAATCTGATGTATGTTCATGTACTGAGGCTGCATTCTGTGTAATTGTGGCCATTTCTATTGATCAGTCATAAAAAATTCCCACATTTTATATATTCAATTTTGCATGAACATTTCCCAACCTCTCTATCCTTTGATATATGTGATCTGAACTTTGTTCTGATTGGTTGCTTTTAGTGTCTTATTCAAAATGCAGCCTGGGTTGAAACACTCCTTACAATTTCAGTTAGAAAAGGGTGGGGTTACACTGCCGCAGTCTGAATAGAAAGATGATGTGAATGTACTGGGTGATTTGATTTGACTGATTTCAGGATATGCTGTTGCAGCTGAGTTTCCATTATAAAGATTGGGCAGAGAATGGAATGTTGACGTGCTACATCAAGCTCTTACATTGGAGAAACTTGAGAAAGATATGGTTGTCCTTAATATTTGCGATTTAAAGGGCAGCTAGCATTTTCAAATGCTGTAAAACCATACAGTACATAAATAAATATGACAGTGATTATATTATGGTCGACTACCGGTAATAATATAGAAAAGCAGACATACTTTTCCCTCCAAAGTCCTCCCCGAGCAGTTTTCCAGTCAACAATGTGAATAGAAAGCTGAGAGAGTTCACTGTGGGCACAGCAAGTGACAAATCTGCAACAAAAAACAACAGCAACCACTCAACAACACAGCCACCACACGAAGCTCCCATCATCTAATGCTCTAGACAGATCCCCTCTTCTATAAGCTGAATTAGAATTATGGGACAACAATACAGTTCCCCTCCCAGGACTAATCAATGAACAACATAATTGAGATCAACTTCTCCTGAGAACAATAATGTGAGGACTGGACCTCATTCAGCCACAAGAATGAATGTCAGGTGTGGATGATCAAGGTGTTCTCCATCAAAAATACCAAAGAAGCTCCATCTTTCCAGAGAATGCACTTCCACTTCTCGACAGATGGGGCATGGTGACATCAGGCCAAGGATTTACAGCTCTGGTTTTGAAAGGCCAGGACAGTTTGGTGATTTCCCTCCTCAGGTGAATGGACTGCACAAGGCAGGGTGCTTAACAAACTGTCCTAGCTTGGAGTAAAACCTCTCTTAATTTCTGGATATTGGAGAAGTCATTTTAATATATCAAGACTATTACCTTGTTTTAAAATGTAATTTATATTTAAGATATATTTTCCCTTTTTTAAGACATTGCCACCCCATTCAAACACTTTTGCTCACCTGCAAAACCCACATGTCTGGACATGTTTGGGCACACAATAAAGTTCCTCTGGGGGATTAATCATTGACCGGCAATATAGTCTGTACTTTCATGCAAATACATTACTCACCTGTTGTAGCAAGGGTGACATAAAACACCACAGACCCACTCTGGTTCAGCAGAAACGGTACAAGGTACTGCAAAGACATTAGCACTAATAAGAACTTCTGCAAATGATGTGAGATGACACAAGAGGCCTGTCATTGTTTAAGGTTAATCTTAGTTGCAATTATATTACATGGCCAAAAGCTGATGGAAACCTTAATATTCCCTACATAAGCTTGCTGGGCATATTGTGGACTGTGTGTTAACATGAGCTCATGCAGTCAATTGTCAGGTCAAGTCAAGGTATGTAGGTTTGTTGTCATTTCAACCATGTACACATTACATGGCGAAACCAAACAGTATTCCAACATAAAAACAGAAACCCCACAAGCATGAATGCAGTATAATGACTCACTATATTCTAGCAGTGGAGAAGAAAAACAGTAAAACAAGCAGAATAGAGGAAGAGAGCAATAAATACAGTTGTGCAAATACAGCAACAACAGAAGAGTTGGACTGTGCAGTATAATTAACGGAGGGTTATTTAGTTATTTGTTCAAAGCTGAATAGATAAGGGTGTATGTTCTTTTCTGTTAGAAGGTAGAGGAGCTCAGGAATGTGTTTATGGTGGGGAGTACAGTTCATGATTTAGTGCTGACTGACCGAAGAAGCTTTCCCATTCTGCCAGAGGAGGCTTGCATGCGGAGTTTTGTAGCATGCATAATTATTGTGTATATTCACTGTGCTGGGATGAACAGGGCATTTAGTTCAGAAGTGTGAACATTTTGAGGCCAAGCACTGTTTTTATACAAGAAGGCCTGACTCAAAATCTGAGTTTCATTTAATCCCACAGGTATTTAGTTGGAGTCAAGCACTATAGAGGCAACACGAATTCCTCCATATCATCATTCAGCACCCAACAAGAACTGTAATTTATTGCTCAGGTGAGCATTTCTCTTCAGATCCACAGTCTATTGGCAATGTGCGGTACACAATAGGGCTTTTAGCTGCTCAGCCATGGAAACCTCTCTTGTGATGCTCCAAGCACACAGGTAATCTGCGTCCAGAGGTAATACAGAGCTCTGCAGTAAGTAGTATGTAACATAGTAAGCACAAGCTGTTTTTATGCACACTGCACTTCAGCAGGTGAGCTGTTGTTGCTCCCAGATGCTTCCGATTTAGAATAATAGCACATATATTTGACCAGGGCAGAGGTTTCACAAAACGGACTTAGTAGTAGAGGCATGTTTAAAGTTACTGAGCTGAATACATCCCACTGTACTGCCAGTGTTTGTGGAGACTGCTTGACTGGTTTTATACACTTGTGACTGCGGCTAAACCCCTGACCTCTAATTAGGAGTGAGGTCCACATCCATTGGACAAAAAGAAATGTGTTTTTATACCAAAGCATCAGCTAAAGCCTTGACAAGTCTATAGTTGACTATGAATTAATACGTACCAATTCAGAAATTAAGCAAGCATGGGAAGAAACATAGAATTCTTGCAGCAATTAACAGCAATTTCTGAATGTGTTTACCCTGATATTGAGAAAGAGGAACTTGACTTCAGCCAGGAACTGGGCTATCCTGCTCCCTTCTTTCACATGCTCAATCCCCACGGTGCCCTTCTTCAGGAGTGGGTTTGTGCCCCCCCACAATACAGCGACCAGAACCAGCCACAGAATCTCCACTACAAATAGAATTATGATTTTATGTGCACAGATATACCACAAAATGTCAGGTAATAGTAATTAGACTTGGGTTTTCCCCACAAACAAAAAAGCCCCCTACAGAAAAACAGCTCATTTTAATGCATACAAGCACAAAAGGATATCAGGTTTCTGGTAAGAACTGTGACATTACATGCACAGCAGTTACATAAAATCTGATCTGAGGCAAATGTCTTGACTTGAGGCAAATATCACTGACGTGTCTGCACGCACATACACACATTCATTCATTCAGTCTCTCTCTCTCCCACATCCACAAACACTTGAATACTGGCATAATTCTGTTTACAGCAAAACTTTTCTTCACTTGACATTCTGATTCGGCAGCAGTTTACACAGCTACACGAATCAAATTACAAAGAAAAAGACATTTAGATTTAGTGTTGATTAGATTTTTTAAATGTTGTACTTGTTCAAAAGACTGACAGTTTTTACTCAGTACGATTACTGTAAACCTGCCCTACTAAACCTGTATGCTTGTAATGTATGCTGTAGAGGTTCAACATCACAGTTTAACACCACAGTACATAAATAATTATCGATAATAATAAACAAAATCGCTTGATCTTGTATGACATGAAGGCAAAACTTACACATTTCTTCTTCTTTGACTCACAAAGGGAGACAGTGCCTCTCTATGGCCTGGAGGTGACGCAAGTCTAAAAAATAAAGACATGTCCTAGTGTCAGCGCGCGTGTGTGTCAGGGCCCGTGTTTAGCACTTTAAGCAGTCCGTCTAGAACACACGGAACGTTAGTCCCGTTCTTCGAGCCAGTGCATGTCGCGATAAGAAATGTATATTTTGATCTTTGGCTGTTCAGTGAAGGGGGGGCATAAGGAGTGCCAGAAGCAATTCTTTAAAGTGGTTTTCCCCGTGATGCTGCGGGTCACGGGTGTGGGAGAGAGAGTGTGTATGAGTCGGTGATGCTGCGGGTCGCGAGTGTGTGTGTCCGTGATGCTGCGGGTCACCGGTGTGAGCCCGGGCGTGTACAGGGCTGGACAGTTATTTAAGCAGTTTGATGGATTTACGAAGATCAGGGATTGAAGTTTTAACACCATATTTGGAAAGCAGAGATCCTGACATTTCATAGGAGACCCGAGGGAGCGTTTATTTTGGATGTACTTTTTTTATTTTAGAGGTGCATCTCAAATTCAATTTCCATTTAAGTACATGTTTTACAGTTATTTCCATGACGAAACTTTGGGAGATTTATTTTGAGGTATTTTTCTTTTATATAAACCCACAACATGTTTTATGTGTTTCAACTTAATCTGCCCGTATCTGAATAAACAGAACATCGACTTCCGACTCATTACGGCAGATCGGGTCACATTTGTTTAAGGAGGTTGCTATGGAAATGACATGCGTCAGTAGGAAAAAAGTACTGAGAGGTCGGAGCACCAGGCGCCCCCCCCCCCTATGGTGCAACAGAAAAAACAAACACCACAAGACTACTGACATTAAAGTGGGCAAAAAAAATGCATTATACTTTCTGTAAGCATCTGGAGTTTTATTTGTGCCCATCCATTCTCCAGATCATTCATGAGGTCAGACATTGATTTTGGGCCGTGTCGGCCAGTCAATTCCTTCCACACTGAAACATGTTATTATAGAGCCTTGTGATCTGGGCTGCAGTCATGGTGGAATTGAAAAGGTTGTTCCCTTAAACTGTACCTTCTGGAGCCATTACACAGAGCTGGACACACCCTCACTTTTCAAAAGCATTAGTTCCCCCTACACACAATATTTTTTCTGGACAGTGGCCTAGACTCTACATTAGATCACTAACAATTCACTCATTACTAGCCCACTATGATATATTCTGAAAGGGTTAATCTGTATATTAACCCTTAGTATAGATAGCATTCAATCAATATCAAATATTGAAACAATCAGAGGCGGGAGACAAGAGATCTCTTTTCAATGCCGGCAAAG
>JBBMFX010061803.1:0-10834 GCA_037832545.1 Rhabdalestes septentrionalis
TCTCTCTCTCTCTCTCTCTCTCTCTCTCTCTCTCTCTCTCTCTCTCTCTCTCTCTCTCTCTCACTCACTCTCTTTCTCACACACATATTTTCTGAGTGTTAATAATTAAACACATCCTCTACAGAGCACAACTTATGAATGACTAAATTCATGCACAATTTTTTTGATTTATTCGCTTGACTTTAACATACAATCAGGCCAATTGTAATCTTTTTGCCTCAATAAACCACCACAATAGATTTGAAATGAAACGAACAAAATGTGTTTTAATTGCCGAATAAACTTGAGGGCATTCACATAAAATCAGGTGAATGGTGTAGGAATGTTATCTCAAAGTGTTACTGGTGCATTTTCCCTTCAGTTTTGTCTTCAGCTAATGAAATGCCTGCTTAATTGGATTCAGGTCAGGTGATTGACTGGGACATTGCATAACATTCCACTTCTTTGCCTTAAAAAATATATTTGGTTGCTTTCTCAGTATGCTTCAGGTCATTGTCCATCTGCACTGTGAAGCGCCGTTCAATGACTTCTGAAGCATTTGTCTGAACATGAGCAGATTATATTGCCCGAAACACTTCAGAATTCATCCTGCTGCTTTTGTTAGCAGTCAAATGATCAATAAATAAAAGGGAACCAGTTCCATTGGAAGCTATATATGCTCACGCCACGACACTACCCCCACATGCTTGTGTGACAAGATGGTATGTTTTGGATCATGTTCTCCATAACCTTCTCATCCCATCCCTCTGGTACAAGTTTATATTTGTCTCATCTGTCCATAGGATGTTGTTCTAGAATTGTAAAGGCTTTATGTTTGGCAAACTCTAATCGGAGGCTCAACAAAGGTTTACATCTTGTAGTGAACCGCTGTTATTAAATTGATTGTTGAATTCTTCATTCATCCACCACAATTGTTTTCCACAGTCTTCCGGTTCTTTTGGTGTTGCTGTGCTCAACAGTTCTTTCTTTTTTCAAATGTTCCAAACAGATGCTTTGGCCACATCTATTGTTTTTGCTATCTCTATGATGGCTTTGTTTGTATTTTTCAGCCTAATGATAGCTTGCTTCACTGACAGCTCATTGCATATCATTTTTAGAGTTGACAGCAACAGATACTAAATACTAAACATTTTATGTCAAATCCATTGTGGTGGTTTATAGAGCCAAACAGATTAGAATTGTGTCGGTGTCCCAATATTTATGGACCTGACTGTGTTGCAAAAAAAATTAATACATAAAAAAATACAATTTTCATTACATTTGCTCAGGGTACAATGACAAATTTTGTGTTTTTACCACCCTAATATGTAAATTCTGCAAACAAACAGTAACTGTGCATTAACGTGCAGAAGCTGCGGTTGGTGTACTTAATCTTACTTTAACTTTTAAAATGAAACAAACATTTAAAGTTACTTTAAAAGCGAACCAAATGAGTAATATTTAAAATACCCAACTGCAATTGAAGATTTTTCAATCTTTAGTAATGCATTCTGAATGCAGCCTGTTTGACACTGAGCAATACAATTTCTCATTATGTTCAGTGACTCTTTCCTCAGGAGCTACGAAATAGCAGTTTTTAACTATAATACAAGAATGAACTAAAAATAAAAGTATAAACTAAAAAAGTAACACGAAAGTAGTTCTGATGTAATGAGAGTGATTGGTTAAGAGTTTAAGAGGTTATGAAGGACAGATATTTATTATTCATGGAACATGTTAATAGTGCTGGCTGGTGTTTTGTTTTGTGAGCAGAGGAAATGAGTTCATTTTAATTCATCTTCTCCCCTGCTGTGGAGAAGACAGGTGGCCCCAGAGCTTTAATCAGACATTTTGTCACTCAGTCACTCAGTCAGTCAGCACTGATCAGCACCTCAGCCGAAAACATCCGCCACTCTGCAGTATGGAAGGACAGTCCAATAATAACTAAGTGTATAGAGGTGGAATTGGTCATGAGAGACCAAAACAGCTTAAGATACACTGACATATCCATGCCTTTTTCTGAAAATCCATTTTTCCCTGCGAGTGCTGCCAAGAGATTTAATGTCATTGAACACAATGAGAAATTGACCTGTCGATGTTCCATGGCACAGATAATGCCAGTAGTGGGTAATTATTAGTTTATTTGTTAAGATACATGTCCTTAAATTAACACATTCAAATGATTCTACTCTGCTTCTACATTGTCTTCTCAACTTCCACATTATATAATTTAACAGACATCTCATATATCAACAATTCTACCATAGTGTTTAAAGTTAAGATGTTATTAAATTTATCTTGCTAAAAATGTATTTAGGGTCTAACAAATGTTTGACATTTGGTGTACAAACTGAAAATGTGTGATTATACTAATAATTATAATTTTAATGATGATAATTATAATCATTATTAGTGTCCTTGCTCTACAGAGCACACTACTGTATTGTTCTTCTTAAGTGTTATTCTTATTATTATTATTATTCCGTTCACCCATTTTTTGGCCCCCTACTCCTCCCAGAGCTTTCGAGATGGAGTCACCGTTCCAAATCTGACAGTTAATGGCTTGTTCACAGCTTTTTGATGCATTTTGTCGTTTGTGCATTATTCACGTTTTTACAGCGAAACCGGTTTGCAAAAGTATTGGCACCCCCCCTAAATTCCTCAATTTTCAGATAGTCCTGCTCGGACACGCTTCTTCTGAAACCCGCCAAACTTCATGTGATCCCTAAGGCCAACATCCCTGACACACAAACACGGTCGGTGATGACCTGCTCTCGTCTTTTCTTTTTTTTCGCTCATCCCTTTTTTTCCTATTCACTTTTATTCATTTTTAATCCCATTGAAATTAATGCAGTTTCAGAAGAAGAGACCTTACAGTGACCAAAACTTCACACAAGGACTCAGACCACACCCCCAATGACATACATGTTTAAACTGAACATTATGGACAAAAGTCTTGGGACACAGCTGTTATATAAATGTATTGGAAACACACACACACACACAGACACACACACTCACTCACACAGACACAAACTCACTCACACAGACACACACACACACACACACACACAAACTCACTCACACAGACACACACACACACACACACACACACTCACACGTTTGCATTTTCTCTGCGGAAATGTAGTCTAGTTGTTATTGTTATTATTATTATCATTATTGTTATTAGTTAAAATGTAATGTTATTATTTTAGTGACTCCAATGAATTAATATTACTATGACTATTTCCATCTACTAATGATTCAATTTGTTATGAATTATATGTATATATTATGAAATTTCTAAACTTCAAATATCTGTGATTTTTTTTGTTACTACAATTAGCAAAAAATAATTCATTTACTGTTATAAATTATCTAGTATTGTGAATGATTCACTATTTAGTTATATGATGGTACAAGTGGGAAACTGAGAAGTGTGTATAGTGTAAAATTATAAGGAGATCAATAAAAAGTGAAAAGGTCTGACCAAACTGCTGTTAAGCTCACCTATGTAAACTACATCCACTTCCACTGGCTTTGAAATACTCTTCCCCATGGCATTAGTGGCCACCACTGAGATGTTGTAGTTGACCCAGAGTGATGTATCATTCTTGCTGAAGAAACAGGAGTTTGGTCCTGCTGTTTTATAATCTGGACACTCATAAACCCTATCCGAACTGCAAGAAAAGCAGAACAACACACAGTCACTGTTTGCAGTCAACTAAACCAAAAAAACACACACTCCAAAATAATGCCTCCAATCCAAAACAAGAGAAAAGCCAAAAAATGAAAGTCCAAAATGTAGTGTTAAAATAAATGTAAAAATCTTATTTTCATTGTTATTTCAAGATTCGGATTGAATTGTTCAATGGCAATATGACAATATATTTTTATATGACTGAAATTCTGTACATTTGTTTATCTCCTGATTTTTCTGGTAGCTCATTCGGAAATTGCATTATATTAATAAACTTTATAAATCACATCAGTAAATAATGGGAAGGAATCAGTAAAAATGGTACTTTATTCACCCATGATTCCTATTCACATCCATTCCCTGTTCGTATGTTTATGTGTATGTCTTTTTACAATACCAAGTCAAACTTTGATTTAGGAGCCTTGTGACAAATAATAAAGGGTGTAAAAACTGACAACTACCCCAGTAATGTTCCACTTGCACAAAATGTTCACTACAATGTAAGATCTGCTGGCAATACTGATAAAGCCATCCAGAGACCACAGGAGAGAGAACGAATAAATATCTTCCCTACCGACTGAAAAGTACCAGAGTGACAGGAAGACAGAAACATAAAAAAACACTGCAGTAAAACAACATAAAAAAAGAAACAAAAGTAAAGACAAAAGAAATAATAATCACAAAGGTGAGACTAGGAGAAACTCACAAGTACACTAGCACTTGGCATTCTGTTAAATGCATCAATTCAAACTTTCTCAAATTGTATTGACTTGCTTATGAGGTTTCATTGAAATCTTGTATTACTGTTGTCTATAAAAATGAACCAGTTGTTTCTTGCTGTATGCCGTTTAGCTACAGAGGCCTGAAGATGATAAAGTGAGAAAAAAAGCTAGAACAAGCTGGATATCTCACCCTTCCAGGCGGTAGTAGAGGGCATATGTGGTGGGAAGATCCCCGTCATCCCCTGGCTCCCACCAACAGGTAAATGTTTCTTTCTCTGGTGAACGGCAGCTGATGACCCTGGGCTGGCCAGGAGCACTGAAGCCAGCTTAGGAGGAGTAAGGTCAGTTTATAACAGCTTTACAAGATGTACAGCACAGTATGTAACAGAGCATATTTATGGCAAATATAGTGTTGTGTTCATATGTATTGTACCGATTAACATTCTCACTGTCCAAAAAAATATGTATATATTGTATATGTGTGCCCATTTAGTTTTTCCTCTTTTTCACATGGTCCAAAATTATTTAAATAATTATTTACTGAATATTATGAATGGTTTACCTTCTTCTGTAAAGTAACTTGTTTGAGATTTGAGATTTTGTTTAAACAGAAATATTCTGAAAAATGGGGGCGTCGAATTAATTTTAATATTTGCAGAAACCATCAAGTCACAATGTACTTTTTCTTTGTTTACTCTTCTGATGTCAGTCGTTTTACTATCCATGTGTATCCAACAAAAAACCAGATATGTTAGATATCTGTTTTTGTCTGTCAAAATATTGATTTGTCTTTTCAGGATAAGATCAAAAAAACTTTATTAATCCTGAAGGAATTAATTGTTGTCATAAGCATGTTCAGGGCAACAATGAGAATAAAATATACAATATAAAAAAGACAGTAACAATAGTGCAGTAAAATAACAAAAACTGTAACAGCTACAATATAAAAAAATAAATACTAGATATTTAGGGAAGTGTTCAGAGTTAATTGAGAAGAATATATTCTTCGTCTTCTTTATTATTATTATTATTATTATTATTATTATTATTTAATTTGTGCTTACTGGCTGCTGGTGAAAGTAAGATGAAAATGGTGATAAGGGTCTGGAGTAGCATTGCTGAGTCAAACCACTTCATGACTGCCTTCTGCCAAAGTCCTGCAGAGACAGAGAAGGGAGAAGGAAAGTTAATATGACCAACTTATTAAGTGAGCTAGCAGGAATGCCCTTAAGTGATCCACTCCAGAGGGCATTTGATTATAAAGGCAGCAAAGCTTTTGAATAACACATGACTGGTTGTACATACACTGGTACTGTTCTTAATGATTGTATTATATCAAGGGACAGATTTGTATTGTAGGTAACAAAAAATAAATGGAAATATATAGAAAAACTTCTGTACTTTTGCACTTTGGTTCCCCTGAAATTCAGAGTAGCCACAAAGTAGAGGGCTGTCAGTGGAACACAATAACCAAAGAACCCTGGACACATTAGGACAGATTTAACATCCTTTTTAACATAGGAGAATGAAAGTGCAGATTCAATTGCACTCAGAGGTGGACAGTAATGAAGTATATTTACTTGAGTACTGTATTGATGTACAATTTTTGACTATCTGTAATTTACTTGAGTAGGTTTTTTTGGAAAATTGTCACTTTCACTTTACATCATTTCTATCAAGGTTCCCGTTACTCGTTACCTTCCATTCTAAAAGGTGGGTGTTAATATCTCACAATTCAGCTTGTTTTTTTAGCAGATGACTGCCAATCAGAAATTACCCATAGTGTTAAGGCACTTCTGTAACACTGCAATGCCTGCATATCTTAAACACAGTCAATCTGTGGCGGGAGAATGGACAGAGATGGAGATGTCGACTCTTCATGCCCGCCAGAGATAGGGACTTGAGTCAGAGACTCGAACTCGATTCGCATTTAAGTCGCAAAAACAAAGACTTGTGACTTGACTTTAGACTTGCCCTCAATGACTCATAAGTCATAACTTGTTCATTTCATGGATTTATTTATATCTCACACTGTTTCCAACGACCCGTCATTTGCCATAATCCAAAAAACCCTAGTGTCCCATTCCTTTTGTTTGAAGTGAACGGTTTTAAACCAATAACTCCAGATTGCAAGTTGTTCTGCACTGTATTCTGACACCTTTCTTTCAGAGCCAGCATAAACTCTTTCAGCAGTTTGTGCTTCAATTGCTGTTCTGTGGAAACATTAATCAGTTAACCTGGGGCACCAATTACCTATCGCGTATTGTTCTTCTTTCTTTTGGTTGGTACTGTCCACTACATACTAGAAACACCCGATAAGATGTGCTGTTTTGAAGCTGCTCTGACCTAATTTTCCAGACACCAGAATCTGGTAATTGTCAAAGAGGCTCAGGTCCTTACATTCAGGGTTTTATGTTTCCAGCACATCAAGAACTGACTGTTCACTTTCTACCTATTATATCCTCTTTGACAGGTGCCACTGAAACAATAATAACCAATTTAATTCCTTTCACTTCTCTGTGGTTTTATTATTACGATTTTAATGTAGTGATTTTAATATTGTGGACTATTGCAGTAGAAGAATATCTGGAATTAATTTGGAATATTAGCTATACAGCTTCTTGCATGAAAGCAAAATAGTTATTTGCCATCTTTTATCTGACCATGCTGTGTTTTCAACTGCAAACGAATTGCTACAGTCTGCCCTCATTACCCTTATTTGGCTCACTGTGGAGTATTGAAACTACAATCAGCATGTTTTAGGAACAGTTTCTGAGCAGTTACCACTGGGACACTGATTATCACCTTTTAGATAGTTTTTCTTTTACTCTTCAGGCCATTTGTAATTGGTTGTTGCATATATAAATGCCGCACTTGTGTACAGGTGTGTACGTTTTTGTGTGCGTTTACATGTGTGTGTGTGTGTTTGTAAACTGGAGTGCAGAGCAGCATCTGCTTGCTCTTTTATCCTGAATGAGCTCAAACCCACCAACCCTGACGCTGAAGAGAAAGGGAGAAAGACAGCAAATGAGAGGAAGAGAATGAGAGAGAGAGTAAGAAAGAAAAGAGGAAAAGAGAGAGACTAAGATAGAGAGAAAAAGAGAGAGACCACCGATTAAAAGTCTAAAGAAGGCCCAGCTGTGTATTTGGTTGCATAAGAGATTATATCATCAGAACAGCCTGACTGGACCCACCGCACATTTAAAACAACTGGCATTTTGGCATGACACAGATGTTGGGTTAATTTCTCTCTCTGTCTCTCTCTTTCTCTCTCTCTCTCTATCTCTCTATGTCCCCCCCCTCTCTCTCTCTTGCTCTCAGTCAGCTTAGTAAATGCAGTAAATCTGCTAAAAGGATGCACAGGGGTCAGGGGCAAAGGCAGAAATTTTCAAGCAACATACAGGGACAACATCCGACAGCTTAAAGTGCCGTTCACCTCTGTGTACTGGAGTCATGCTTTTTTGAAAATGGTCTAAAGCTTTTAATCTCAGATGCCCGTTCATTAGTTTCTGGTGATGGTTAAGTGTTATAAAACTTGGCAAAATACTTCTGGGTATGACTGCATGAACTGATACACAGCTACCTAACTCATGCATCAGTTTCACAGGAGTTGGTTACTGATTTACAGTAGATGCGGAATATTATAAAACAATTCCAGTTATGAAATCTCATTGGCCTTGGCCATGTTTGAAGTTGGTAAGCACACATACAACTGCAGCTGTCACATGAAATAAGTAATGCGGGCTTTTTACCACTGTCTGCATTAAAAAAGTTTTCAACTTAACAGGGTTGTGATGTAAGGATCTCCCTGGGATCAGGGAATAAAGTTGCTGTTCTTGGTGACAGTCAATAAATCTCTGCTCATTATATTTTTATAAATATTTATGATTTTCCACATTATTTCAGCATTTAACTTTTGACTGCTAGCAAGTATAATAAAAAATAGATTTATTTTCACATGTTAAACTGTTTTGAGCCGTTACGACATTTCATCCAGGAAGAAGAGAGAGACACTTTAATTACATATTGAATTATTTTTTTATGTTTATGTTATTTTTTATTTTTATGTTGCCTGGCAACCATAGCTTTTTTATACAAACTTTGCTTGGCAGAAGATTGAAGAGTGAATTATTAGTGAAAACAAATGGTAAGTATGTCTTGAGCATTGATATATTTAGACATTTTTTCACTCTCTTAAGAATGCAATAAGCCACTACATGTTATGTCTCGTGATCTGAAATTTGCTTAAAAGTACGCCTTTATGTACATCCCTGTAATGTGCAGGGATGTTAAGGCTTGGTGCCATATAGACATGGGACGATAACCGGTTTTAAGGTATACCGCGGTTTTAAAAAGTCAAGGTATGAAAACCGCAAAAAAAAAGTTATACCGTTCCAACGATATGTGCAGTGTTTATGTCGTCAAAGGAAGGATTTGTTTTTGAAAATTTGATTTGTTTCTTTATTTTGATTATAGTTGAGCTGCAGGTTTAGGCTCACACAAGTGACTGCAATTTAATTAAATTAAGAAGATTCAATTGGTTTGCCTGATGTTCAATGTTACAAAATGTTCTATATGTTTCCTAAAATAAAATATACTGTGTTCAGTTGAAAAAAAAGAGTTGTTTTTTAACCCAGACTTTTAAATACAACATTGTAGAGCAGTAATTACAATACCGTGATACCGGGAAACCGTGATCTTTTTATCCAAGGTTACCATACCGTCAGAATCTTATACCGGCCCATGCCTAGTGCCATAACAAGTCTTTAATATCCAGGTCTTAAAGGTTAGCATCTAACTTTCACTCAACAATCTCCTCTAAGCTTAGGTTTAGTGTTTAATTTTACAAAATATTTTTGGAAGACTGAGATTGTTTGGTGGAGGACCATCAATGCATCAGGACAGATATTAAAACAAGAGCCTACCGCCACATTTATGTGATGAAATCTATCGGTATTATAATCTCAACTGTAAACGTAAATATGCTGTAGAGCTGCTTCTAATGTTAGTGGGTCTAACTTTTGGCTAACAGCCTCTCACCCGCATGGTTTCTGACATGATGTTATTATCTCCTCCTCTTTGCTTTGATTTCAAGAACGTCACAGTGATCTGATTATTGGCATTAGAGGATTGGCCTCCTGCTGCATATAGCTATCTTACATAACTTTGAGAGGAGTAATCCGCTTAGCAGGGTAAACACTGGCAAACAAGCGCAATCTCCCAGGCAAGTCAGAACAGAGCTAAAGATACCGCAGCTAGTCTCTTCCTTTCTCCATTTATCTCTGTCACAGTCCCTCCAAATGCTGCATGCTAACGTTTTCTCTTCTAAATATATTGTTCATTTGATTATTTCTGTCATTTGTATATGAAAAAGTGTATAGCATTAGCATATTTCAGCTTACTCAAGCTCAGCAATGATTTTGTTGACATCAATTTTTAAAAAAAATATTTGACAGAATTTCAAAGAACAGCGCTACATGGCAATATTTACTGACACATATATTCATTTTACAGTCATTACTAATATGTTACACAGTCCTGGTATCACGGGGTCTTTTAGTGGGGAAATGCCTCCCCACACGATCATTACGACCCAATAAGTCCACTAATCTGTATATAATTCTATAATAGCTAGCAAAAAAATAACAAGAAAACAACAAAAAACAAACTGAAACTCACACCCAGTTTAGATTTGCATTCATTACTCTGTATCAGTTTTCAGAGATGGTATATATGCTGTAAGAGAAGTGTTTCTTGTCAATTCAGGTATACACACAATGCACAGTGAAATAACATTTGACTTAATGCTTTAAATGTTATTGTTTATCTTTTTTTTTTGTTTGTTTCACACAAAGACAAGTATCAATAAAAATCTATCACCAACACCAAAATTAATCTTGAAATGTGACGGCATGTTTCTGATGACCTTGTTTGTTCTCATTAGTCCATGATTGTTCTTAGACTGACCTCAAAAACCCTAGCTGCTGTTTGTACAGCCAAGTTGGGCTTTTGTTGCAAAACAGCTAACAGGTTTCATCACTGTATGAATTGCAGTTTATCCTATTTAATCTATGGTTGCAAAATTAATCCTGATTACAATGATTTAGCCCTCCAAAACGAAAAAAAATTTATGCCAAACAGTTACCGCTCTGACTCCAAATGTAGTAGATCAGCCAAGACATGTTTGTTTTTTTATTTTCAGTCATTTTCTTTTTTTTCTTTAATGTTCTTTCTGTTTTAATACATTCTTTAAACAGTATTTCTATTCTTTATAAAAATGTTTTTCTTAATTTACAGAACATAATTGTTGTATTTATTTATGTGGTACATAATTCTACTACTACTACTACTACTACTACTACTACTACTACTACTACGATTATTATTATTATTATTATTATTATTATTATTATTATTATTATTATTATTATTA
>JBBMFX010061813.1:0-10834 GCA_037832545.1 Rhabdalestes septentrionalis
GTTTGATTACTCGTTACTGATTAAAGTATCGCCGTTAGTAACGCCGTTTACTTATAGCGCCGTTATTCCCATCACTGATCATTTGTAGGAATACTGATCTAGAATTTTTTTTGGCAGCAACAACTTATCTCTTGCTGCTTGGCCAGAAATATTTTATTTCTCTAAGTTTAATTTGTTTTTGCAGTGGAGGTTACTATATGCCATATGCTATACAAATAATCTTATGTTTCCTTTAGTTTGTGGACATTTAGGATGTATCATTAAGCTTTTTCTTCTGAGAGTTCATCATTTTCACCTGGAGTAACAGCAGCACAATATCATTTTAAAATAAATGGGAATTCATTAAAAGTGTATGTCCCCAAACTTTCAATAGTATTTAAATAGTAAAATTTATTAATGACTGTAGATAGAGGGTTCAATCTTCTCTCTGTCTCCTATTTTCAGTGAACTGTACAGAGGAGCGCTTTGGGGAGGGTGTACTGACACCTCCTGGCAGTCCTGGTCCATACTTTGAGAATGCTCACTGTTTCTACACACTGTCTGTGGAGGAGGGGATGCAGCTCGAGCTGAGCTTCACTGGGGTATTTGATGTGGAGAGTAGAGATGAACTGTGTGTCGACTCATTAAAAGTATGTATCACTCATTCCCTCATCTCTTTTACTGAAGACTCTTGAAGATTCTTGAAAATCTACGGCTTGTGTGCGACATCAGTACTGTGTTATAATCAAGTGGTTATAAGCACAGTCAAAATTAACAGAAGCCCTTTGAAGCTTTGAGATTTGGAGCTATATGTCAACAGTTTCCCATTCTAGTGCTAGAGCAAAAAAATTGCTGGTTTGCTTTTAAGTTAATGTTATACTCACAAATTTCAAATGGGTAGTCATTTCTCATCTGCTTTCAAGTCCTGCCTAAGAGTAGATTGAGAAATATCAGTACACATACAGATTTGTGCATCAGCATGACATTACACACACTGGTGTAAAATGGTGCTTTAACTTAAAAATGTAGTTTTAGATCTGGCTTTATTGAACAAACTTTCTAATAGTAGGAATAAAACAAATATGAATGGCTGCACAGGTATCTGTTATCTGTCATGAGAACATTGACAGTTATTGGTCGCTTCCAAGCCTGTTAGACTAACAAAGATATTTTGTCATCAAAGAACCCTATTCAGAACTTCATGCTTCCTGTTTCATGTGATTTAGAAAATCCACATTATTGTTCTGGAATTCCCATTTTGGACTACAAACAATCAAAATTGCTCATTTGCACTGCAGTGTTGGCCTCCACTAACCCCCTCCAAAAGCTTCCCTCTCTTCTGTGTCTCTTCCCCTCAGATAAAGACAGACTCCGCCACTTTTGGACCTTTTTGTGGGCAGACAGCACCCTCTACCATTACCTCTGGTGCCCGAAGTGTTCAGGTTATCTTCCAGACTGACCAAGGAGGCACCAACCATGGCTTTTCACTCTCCTACAAAATAAAACGTGAGTTAATTCAGTCTGTCTCTAGAGCTCCTGTTGCCTCTTGTAACACTAACATTAATAAACCTGAATGGGACGTTTTACTGTTCTCTCCAGAGTACAGCAGCTACTGTAAAACTTGAGGTTTGAGCTTTGATAAGTGAGAATGCAGTGCTCTGTGGTGTCTGTACATTTTATCATGAGAATTTTTTCACAGTAATGGAGTGTCCTGAAACAGTGATGGCCGACTCTGTTATCTTAACTCAGAAAAGCAGTGTGTATGTCACGGGAGACAAAGTGACTGTGCAGTGTGTGACTGGATATTCTTTAGACAGTGTAAGTATTTTCCTTTGTTTATGTATTGATTCAGAAATGTGTCCTATAAATGAGTCACCAACTTCAATTATCCTTAAATGTTGAGATTTACCTATTGAAATTGTCAGCAGTTTGGAACTGAATGTGGCACCAAGCATGTAGGGGAAAAAGGTGTTGTTTTGTCCAGGTCAAAACCACTCATTAACTATCAAACTATCACTCAAACAACAATAATTTCTAGTTGCTCAACAGTGCCAATTGGGACAGTATGACATTTATTGTGGGATGAAATTTGGGACAAATGAATGAATGAATTAATTAATTCACTAATTAATGACTCTGATGACTGCTTATGAAGGTTTTATGGTTTTTGGTGGATTTTCTTTATTGAGTAAAACTTACCTGAGGCCTGAACAACCAAATGGAGGTGAGGCCAAACAGTACGAAGGCTTGAATGATTTTTTTGTTTTACTATAAATGCTGAAGATTATGATTTCATTCTTATGGTAGCTCCATTACAGTAGGTGCTGTCCAGTCCGTTTATTATTCTTTTTGTAAATGTGTTCACAAAAATGTTCACTGTGCCCTGTTTTGTGCACAGACTGCTGAGAAAACCTTTGAGACTACATGTCAAAAGAGCGGTATATGGAGTCCTGTCCATAGCTGTAAACGTGAGTTAGTATACACCTTTCCACATTGTTTTATGTGATTTTTTTGAATGTAGATCCAGTCAGATAATCCCCATAATTACTGGCACAACATGTTTATATAACTTTGAGTTTTTTGAGTTTTCAGAGTAGAGTTGTTTCTGTTCTGGATTCTCCTGTCATTGCCAGTAGTGATTATTGATATCTAATGGGCAAAAGTACAACTGCCCACTAATCAACATGACACAAACTGACACACAGGTCACATAAATACACAAGTACCACCAGAAGTTCTCACAGAATTGTGTGCACAATCCCATATTGAACAGGAGGTTGCCCTGAATAATATAAACAACAGTGTTTTACAGAGCTTCTTTCTAAATAATCATATTTATTTTGGTTCAGAAATTATTTATTTGGTAGTTTGCCCCCCCCATAACATTAAACCTATAATTTGTATTTAGTTATTGTGATTTTATTTAGTACTACTATTTAGTGCATAATAATTGTGATGTAATATTAAATCAATATGTATTATTAAATGATTAAATCCTTTATTTAACACTAGTTACTTTTAGTTTTGTTACTCCTAGTTACTATTCGTTTTGTTTTAATCAACAGTGTTCAGTTCCTATTATGATCATAGCTCAAATATATCAGATGTTTTAAAGTATTGCTCTGCTATTAACAGTGTATGTCTGTGTGTGTGTGTGTGTGTGTGTGTGTGTGTGTGTGTGTGTGTGTGTGTGTGTGTGTGTGTGTGTGTTTGTTTGTAAATCAAAATGCTAAAAAGTGTCTGTGAGGGTATGTGCTATGAAGGGCACTCTAATTCGCAGAAAGAATTCTCACTGAAAACCAAAAGCCTATTGCTGCAAATTCAAACATGTATATTAATCAATGGTTAAATAATTGGTAAATATCTTTGTTTGAATAGTTAAAAAACATTACGTTTTATAATTATGTAAGGTAGATAAAAACCTAAAAACACTGACAACAACAATAGACATAGTAAATTAATACCCATTAGCTGTCTCATTTCAAGCAAACACCCTTTAAACACACCTTAAATATCTCAGCTGGAATGGTAAACTATTACAAATATGACATAAAATAGATTTAAAATCAACAAAAACTAAAATGCATTTCTACAAGAAAATGTATAGTGTGATTGTGCAGTTGTTATGGCAACTGGTTCAGTGGTGGCTGCTAGTCTTTCAGACAGGGGAAGCTCATTTTAGGCCTACATCATGAAATTCATGACATTATTTGTACATAAATTCTGTGACTTTTTCCAAAAACGGTTTGTGACCCTGTCGTACTTCAGGCACCTGACATGCTATAAAGGAAGCAGTCTAAATTTACCTTTGATACAATCAGAAACAGTGGATGCAACAGAGATCAGTTCATTTTGGATAGAGTGTGACATGCCAGAAAAAACAGTTGATGACTGAAATTGTGAGGCCAATTCCGTCATATTTAGCTCATGTTTCTGTAAATTACATGTAATTCCCAGTATTCGTAAGAAAGATTATTAAAGATAATTAATAGTCTTTCATAAGAACGACTATTAAATGTCAACATTATTATGCACAGTTTTCTAGCTGGTTTATCCTTTCAAGAGCTCGGTTAGTGATATGAAACAAGGAGCAAACGTAAGAATGCTGTAATTGCATTTTTATTTAAATAATTATTTGTACAAATGTAAATGGTTTACATCACCAGCAAAAAGGTTGCCTCATGACTTCTCTTGCAGAACAGCTGGGAATGAGCGAAAATCTTTCCAGGCTATCCGTGTTCATTTAAAATGTGCTGTCAATCAAAAATGGTTCCTGCCATTTAGACAGTCATCATGCGGCAGCCCAGTGTCTTGGCCCGCCCACTGCTCCATTCACTCCCAGAGAAGCTGAGCTTCCTTGGAAGTGATGATTTTGGTGCATTTATCCAATCACTGTCCAGCTTTTCTGCAGTTAGGCACACCCCTCTGCGAGCGGCCATACATTTCCAGTGAAGCTGCACTTCAGGAGGTTTAATGCTCGGTGCCACACTGAAATGTAGGACAACAAAATTGCGTCAAACAATGTACAATAAACACCTTATTCTGAACGAGCTAATCATGAAGTTGAACTCGATCTAAACGCAATATAAATACGACATATTTGAGCATTTATTTTCTGACATATTAGAAGAAGCAGAGCTTCCATTGTAGTCTTAGAGCAGCCACCACTGCTGTGGTTGTTGCTTGGTAGTTACTAATGGTTGCTTGGGTGTTGCTAGATGGTTACGAATGGTGCAGCAGTTAGATTCAAGGCTACCAGCCTGTTTCCATTTTGAAAATGGAGTTCCTCTTTAAAGGGGATGTATGTGCATAACTGTGACAGACAGAGATTAATACAGCCCAGTGAGAGGTTTGCTGTCATGCAACTGTCTCTTTATTAGTACTTTCGTCTGACTACGACTCATTCACAATTTTCACCCACAGTGCAGATACAAAAAAGGGGGTGCAGAGGTACACAATAAACAGCGATGAAATGTGACCAAGAGAGTAGACTAAACTTTTGGGTCAACTCTTCCAAAAATAGAAAAGACCTAATAAACTATATATTCTATTCCCAAGAACCTGTTTCTTCTCATTCCTCCTGAGCTACTTCTGTTTTGGTTTTGACTTTACTTTCTCCTGTCATTTCCCTCATTACCCACTCAGAGATCTGAACAAGTAATGCCCCACCCATGGCCTTCTTTACACTTTCATCATTCAAATGTATTTTTCACATTAAATGTATGTTTCATATTTTACACACAAAGTTTTTTCCCCAACCAAAACATGTTCTACTTAATTCAATGTCTTAACTGTAATTTGCTTTTTTCTGCCTCCCCAGCGGTGGACTGTGGGATTCCTGAGATTTCAGATCCAGATCTGATTGTCCTAAAAGAGAAAAATCCACTTACTACATACAAGAAAAATATCAGCTTCCAGTGTGTATCAGAGCACTACCGGCTTGTTGGAGATGGTAAAAGCCTTGCAAATTATTTGGGTTGTGGTGTGTGTGTGTCTGTGCTCCTGTAGGTCTCTTTTTTGTCTTGGAAAATTGGTGGCAGAAAAAATATATAATTTAGTGTTTACAATATTTTTGTTTTTTTATACGCAGGTAAAAGAACATGTACATTTTTTGTTACCAGTATATTTTGTTATTTGTCATGAGTACATGTTTTATTTGTACTTATTTTGTTCATGCCTGTTATCTTGCTACAGATAGTTTCACCTGCAATGCTGATGGAAACTGGGAACAAAATGGACGAATTGTTTCCACTGAGGCAGATTTGCCCAAATGTCGTCCAGGTATATCCCTCAAATGTTGAAAGTTAATCAAGCAAGCATTAGTTACGCATAAATGCATACTTAATAGGCATTCTGAATTAATAGGCATTCTGAAATGAGTCTCATTGTTTAACTCTCTCTTTCCAATTTTTCAACTCTTTCTCAGTATGTGGCATCAATAACGAGGGCATTTCTGCTGGAAGGGTTTTTGGAGGAGCAAAGGCCAGTTTAGGTCAGATTCCATGGCAGCTTCTAATAAAAAAACCTCGTGGAGGTGCTTCGCTGATTAGTGATCGCTGGGCAGTCACAGCAGCTCATGTTGTGGATGATTTTGACACCATGGAATTGGTGTTCCATGGAGGTATGATTGATGGACGGGACAAAAATGCAATTAAAATGGAGACTGAGAAGGTTATTATTCATCCAGACTATAAAAGGGCCCATGGTAAACCCCAGTCAAACTTTGATAATGATATTGCCTTGTTGAAAATGTCTGCCAGGGTGAATATCAGTACTAAACTTAGGCCAGTGTGTCTTCCAGAGAAAACAAAAGGGCCAGTGATGGAGGGAAAGTTCGGAACAGTCTCGGGGTTCGGAGTAACAGAAAATGGATCCATAAGTGCACAATTAAGGTTTGGTTTTTTAACAGAATATTCAGTTCCTTGTTTTCAAATTGATATAAATGTCACTGATAATATGTTTTGTGCTGGAGGATCTGATGGTAATGAAGTGGATAGCTGTAAAGGCGACAGTGGTGGTCCACTAATCATTCCAATGTTGGGAGTTGGGTCTCCAGAAACACCTTACCAGCTCAAAGGTATTGTGTCATGGGGTCCTCCTACATGTGGAAATAAAAACTTTAAAGGCTATTACACAAAAGTGGAGAACTACCTGGAATGGATTAAGGAAACTATGGAGAAGAACTAAGACCAGTTTATCAGTTTTTTTTTTCATAAATAACCACAGCTAACTGAAGATCTGAAGTCCAATCATATCACAGTTTAATTCTTCATATTTATTCCTGTGAAGGTAAAATGTATTCAAAATCTTTAAAAATATAGAAGCCCCTTAAATGTTAAATGGAAGTGAATATCTTTCTATTTTTAATTTCATATTTCATTACAAATTACTCTGACAACATATGAAAACATGAAACAAATTAAATGAAAAGTAGAATGTTTATAATATGTACTCTGTGGCTTTAATAGTGATGCATCTGGGCAGGAGGTTTTGCTTAGGATTTCATTCAAGTGACTTGTTATTATTTTTTTATTATTTTTTATTCTTTGAGTTATCATTGAAAAAGCTGTAAATTCCCCTAAAATAATTCCTCTATATATTTCCAGGAGACTGGATTGAATAAAATCATTTTGAGCCTTGTGTGATGTCTTATGTTTTATACAGAAAAAGTAATTATTTGCATTATTTGCACTTCTTTAAACTATTCTGGAAGAAGCTCCAGACACTTAATTAAGAAACACCATAAGAATCTTAAAGTAATTATGATTTACGCTGGAAAGAATTTCAGCTTCAACACAAACCCTGACACAATATTTGGAGTGTCGAATTAACATGTTAATTTCTATCAAAAATGTAACACTGATTAATCGCACCATGTGAATTTAACCCGGTCCGGTGTTCTGTCAAAACATGTTACCCATCAAGATGTGCTACCGTGCCCCTGTGAGCATATGCAGTTCCACAGTCAGTGTTCACACCAATAAGTCTGTGCTACTTTGCGACACTGACAGCTGTATAAATTACAAGGGAGCATTTTTTTTTCACAAGGTAGCATAAATCGATAAACTGCTGTCAATTTATGCTACTATAGCATTATTAGACAAGGCAGCATAAATAATCAGAACTGCTTCACTGTAGCACTGTAGTGTCAGAACCTTACTTTATAAACTGCCTCTATGCTCCTCTAAATATCTACCTATCTGCCTAGGCCCTTCTCATTTAAATAACACAAATTTGTGTGATATTTGCATATCATTTGCCTGTTTCTGATCCTTAACAGTGATAAACTGATGGTATAAACCAGGGCTTGGCAATTAATTTCGACAGGGGGCCACATGAAAAATGTGAATTTTGTTGGAGGGCCGAACTGTCAATAACTTGAACTTAATGCTGATCAATATTGATTTTCTCCTACTGTAAAAAGTATTTGAAGTATAAGATTTGAAAAATCTGAAGTATAAGAATATTCAGTAATAATGTTTTTTATATTTATTAATTGTGGTGTAGGTCGTAGAGGAAAATCCTATAAAAGTAATTTTTTAGATTTAGATTCAAAAACCAACATGGCAGGAAACAAAACTGAATTGTGTCAATTACAATAATCATAATAAGAAAACAAAACAGCCAACAATAATGATAATAAATCCCTTAATGCTATAAAACTCAACTGTAAAACAATGTAAGAGCAACTGGAAAAAAATATAAGGGTTTATCAAAGCACAAAATATTTATATTGGCAAAGTCAGTATGAAATATGATTCTACAGGTGTATAATAAACTAAAAGCCATTTGGGAGCTGAGAGAACCAGCTCTCCATTGGGAGCATGCCAGAAGAGCTGTCTCTCTAAACAGCCGAACTTTCCATCCATCAGTTTATAATGCTGAAAATGTTGAAAAACAGTCAAGCATTATGCATAATCAAAGAAAAATATATTTGATTTAAAATATATAGACATTTAGAGATGCATAGTGTCAGTTTGTATTATAAAGTCAGGTTCTAACTGAGAAATGTTACCATTAAGCAGGACACAGGCAACTTGTGCTATGCTTACATATGGACAGTGCTGATGTTTCCCAGCTTCAGACAGCATTCTGCAAACTGAGAACTTAAAATGAGAATTAGAAATCTTCATTGATCCCAAAGGAATTTGCTTTAAGAAATGACTGCAAAGACACAGAGTAGTGATGCACACTCATATTAAAAGTGCTTTTTAAGTTAATCACCATAAAACAGTGACCTGAATGCAAGATAGCACAGATGAACCAGTGTCCAACACAAGAGAGCGCAGATGAATCAGCTTCGAACAAGACAGCACAGATGAACCTGTCCCAGCTGCTATGGGCAAAGGCGGAGTACACCCTGGACAGTCAGCAGAATGTCGCAGGGCCACACACACACTTATTCACACCTAGGGGCAATTTAGTGTGCTCAATCAACCTATTCCCCAATGCACGCATGTTTTTGGTGGTGGGGGGAAACCAGAGTTCCTGGAGGAAACCGACGCGGTCATGGGGAGAACATACAAATTCCACACAGAAGGACCCTGCACCCAACCCGGAAGTTGAACCCAGGACCTACTTGCTGTGAGGCAACAGTGCTAACCTCTGCACCCAGAGAAAAACATATTTGATTTAAATATATAGATATATATACAGCAGGGAAATAAGTATTTGACACATCAAAATTTTCAACAGTAAGGGGATTTCTAAGTGGGCTATTGAAACAAAATTTTCACCAGATGTTGTCATCGAGCCAAATATTGAATTCATACAAAGAAATCAGAACATTTATATATATGTTTAGTCATAATAAATAAAGTGAAATGACACAGGGAATAAGTACTGAATATATGAAGATAACAAGGTGCAAAGACAAGGAGATCATCTGAAATCTGTCAGTATTGAGAGAGAAAGCCCTCTATCAATTCTAACTTATATCAGCTGCTTTAGTACTAACTGATGGCCTATAAAGGCTTCTCATTAAACAGGAGGCACACAGGAAAGACTTAATGTTGGGTAAAAGCAAAGCACTTGTGGTTGAAAAGCATTCAAGTGGGAATGGTAATACAATCAGGTGCTCCAGGTAAGATCGCTGCCCAAGGAGTCCAAAGAATAATCAGGAGAGTTCTCCAAAATCCAACAACCACTCGGGCAGAACTTCAGTAAGACCTTGCATCACATCAGTACTGTTCTTTCAAAGAAAACTATAAGCAATGCACTGAACTGCCATGGCATCCATGCACACTCACCATGCAAGACTTCCTTGCTGAACAAAAAGCATTTTGAGGCTCACTTATGATTTGTGAAACAGCATTTAGACAAGCCTGTAGATTATTGGGAGACTATAGAATGATCAGATGAAAGCAAATTTGAACTTTTTGGCAGTCAGTCTGCACCATGTTTGGAGAAGAAATGGCACTGCCCACCACACCAAGAACACCCTACCAACAGTTAAATTTGGGGGTGGAAGCATCATGGTTTGAGGCTGCTTTTTTAACAAAGGGTACTGGCAGACTTCATATTATTGAAGGCAGGACCTGACCTAAATCCCATTGAAAATCAATGGAGAGAACTGAAGATCAAAGTTCATAAAAGATGTCCAAGGATCCTTCAAGATTTAGGAGTGATTCTGGACTATTCTTCCGTTTGTGTGTAAGAATGCGCCAGAATTGATCTTGAGCAATGCAGACGACTGGTCAAGAGGGGAGTCTGGAAGCCGTAATTATCAACAAAGGCTTTTCTACTAGGTATTACAGTTTTTCTCTGTTGGTTTGGCTCATTTCTTGAAACCAAAATGATATTCTCAAAACAGCATGGACAAATCTCCAAACCAACTTGCAATGATTCACAACAGAATGGCATTTTTCATTGATTTAATCAAATTGCAAATATCTTAGTGCATGTCTCAAGTGTCTCAGTGCATCTTTGCAAATGGTTACGTACAAGTAGCCTGCAGTTCACACAATGAGCCCAAATTTAGCACTTTTTCCAAATAAATAGATCTTGCTGATCTAAACTGATTAGTCAATTCTCAGTCTAATGGTAGTTCTCTCCAAAACATGTCCGCATGATTTCATTCTGTAAGTCATCATAGTCTGTTCAGTTGTCAAAATAAGTCAAGAACATAATACCATGAACACCATTCATTAATCTTACAATTTTTCTCTGTTGGTTTGGGTCATTTCTTGAAACCAAAATTACATTCTTAAAACTAAAAGGTAATTTGGCCAAACAGACTTGCAGTTCTGACCACCTAAACATCTCAGATGTGGCAGCACATGTTAAACTGTTGATTGAGGCACATTAGGCTGCATTCAGCGACCTGCCTCTGCCATTGTGAGGCAATGGTTGACAA
>JBBMFX010061842.1:0-10833 GCA_037832545.1 Rhabdalestes septentrionalis
TATCCACATTCAGGCTAAAAATACTTGTTTTTACAGGACAAACCATGGTCTTCTTTTTGATACAACCCTAGTGAGCACTGAACATTTTATGCCTCCCATCAAAGCTGCTTTTTCCGCGGCCGAGCTGCGGAGAGAAATGCACCGTTAGACCCGGAGCGCATTGGAAAGTTTCTCCAGTTCTGGTTGGAGGAGAACTCCAGGCTCGGGCTTGTTGAAAAGGTCATTTTGAGTTTTTAGTGGGAGTCGAATAAATGAACTAAAATAAAAAACAAAATATTATTAATTATTAACATAAAATATGTGGTGCCAATATTATTTTCAACTGAAAAATGCTGTATTCCAGAGTTTACGTATTTATCCACTAGTTTTATAACTGACGTCATGGGTTAAGAGTGGAGCTCCACTCTCCAGCAGTCTGCCGCTAGACGCGCTTGGTTTCGCAGGGATTACTGTCACATGTAAAAAAAAAAATTCTTTCGAATACTCGAATCTCAAAATGAAAACTCGAATGCCATCCCACTGAACGAATACTCGAATATTTGAGAATTCTGTTACAGCCCTAGCTCACAGTAAGTCATACTGTGTCCTAAACCACATCCACTAATCTGATCTACCTTAATTAAGAGCTGGATGCAGTTTGAAGGTTCAGAGACATTTTGAAGATGAAAAGTTTCAGGTGGCTGTTGACTTCTAGTGTTAATGACATTAACTTCATACTTGTAGTTCTGAATTAAAGAAACATCTCGCGTCTTAGGTAGTATTTTCGCAGTCATATTTGAAGTAAATATGTATTTCCATTTGCATCATTTTATACATACATAAACCTATGAAACATTTGTAACATTCATGGACATGTGGATATTTCATGGTAACTGGACAGGGAGATTCAAGTAAAACTGAAGATTTCATGATGGCATGGAGGTGGTTTCCGATGTTGGTTTTGAAGACTTTTTTGCCTCTTTTACCTTCCTCCTCACTGTGCGTGGGCCAAAATAAATGTTTGTCAACTTCCAGGCAAGTTCCTAACAGTTCCAGTTAATGTCCACATTTTAATTATTGATTAAACGGGCATTTTCGTGCAAGTAGCCATTTTTAATAACCATTCATATAGTTATGAATTTCAACACTTCACACTTATTTGGTTGGTTTGTTTTATTGTCTTTGCCAAGTTGATGGATGAATAAGAGAATTTGGCCTCTGTGTTGCCTCATACTTGTACCCAAGTTAATCAGGAAGTTATTGATTACAGCTGGAAAGTTCTTACACACACCAATCAACTCTAAACATTTTAGTGGGAAACACGCCTCAGTTATATTCCCAAAAGGTGTATTTTTTCTAACAGATTTCCCAAAATTGTGAAGGGCACCGTATGTCAATATTACTTTTTATTACTTACTACTATTATTTAATTAAGTGCACTCACTCCAAACTACCATCTGTGTCACTCGTTTTCACTCAGCTCTGTTACTTATATATTTTATTTATACCCAGCATTTCAGTGCACAGTGAAATGCGGGGTTCACTTTATTTTCAAAAGTCCAAATCTAATTTCAAGATGAGGTCAAAGTTCCAGGATGACAACTGATAAGGAAATCCCTTCTATTAAATTAGCTTACAACATGCAACCAAAAGAAATAGGGCTATTTGCCAATAATTGTTTGATTGTGAATCTAATCCACTCTCACTTTTGACAGTAAACTAATCTGCACTGTACCCTTATTAAAAGATTTAACAATAAACTTGATTAGCTTAATGACCTATACCTCAACAAACAAAGTGGCAAAGATCTGCATAAATATCTAAAATATGTTATATTTTACAAAACAAATTATTTATTGACACATACACTTGACTGCATTATGTCAAAGCATTCCCAATATGATGTGCGGTCTGGATCCAGAATGACTTTCTGGATTTCGGTCGGGATACAGACCGGGGTACAGACTTTGAGAGTTGCTGGCGTAGGGTATTTTCACTTTGGGCTTTTTTTTTTTTTTTCTGCAGATTTTATTTAGACATTATATTTTATGCTGTTCTTGTCACTGTGTTTTTCTGTGTTTTGTAATTATTACTTAAGCTATTTCCTCTGGCAAGATTAGAACATCCTCAGTGTTTTGAAGGTTGGCCCTTTTTAAACCTCAGACTAGGCCTGTAACGATAACAAATTTTGCTGGACGATAAATTGTCCCAGAAATTACTGCGATAAATGATAATATTGTCATTGTGTCCATTTCTACTGATGTACTGATAATGGCATAATAATGCAAATGCACCCTTTCAAAGATCCATAAACCTTGACTTCTAAAGATCACATAACACTGGGAGTGGAAGACATTGTAAGACAGTCAGCATACCTTGACTTTGTGGGGCTTAAGGCAGGATCTCTCAGGAGTAGCAACGTGTCCAGCTATGCAAAATTTTTGCGGTGTCCCTATACTTTTGTCCAAGGCGAACGTCTTCGTCTTAATAACTCCAGCTCGCCGGGGGGTATTACGCCAAACAAGGGGTCTTCTGAAAGCTCTCATTGAGCCCTATTTAACTGTGACGTTTCCCAAAATTTGGTGGTTGTCCCGTCTGGAAAAGCCACGAGCAATGAGTGCATGTTAAAACCGGACTGGCTGTCTGCACTTCTAAAGGTATTTCTGTAAATTTAGACTCTTCTAATTTAAATAAAATATATGTACACCTGATTATACTATTACTTGGCTATTTTTTTATAATCAGTATAACAAACATAGAGCTTTTTCAGCTCCGCAGCACCACGAGACGCCGGGTGAAGCACATCTCAGATCATGCTTCTGAGGATAAACGAGGAGAAATGAGACTCAGAGGTTCTGGCACGTCCCCAAAGAAGTGCCGATATCTGGCGAAAAAAAACTTCCCGTCCTGTAAGTGAGACGGCCATACGCTGCGGCATAAGTGGTATTCACATCTTAAATGCGTACGTAGTTAGCATTTTCTCACCAGGCGGCTAGCTAGCTATTACGCTAACCCAAAAGAGAGTTCATGCCTCATTACCCTAAGAAAACGAGAGGGGGCGGTAGAGACAAATGTACCACAGTAAAGTCCGTTGGAAAGCAAACAAATGAAAATGATCGCGGCCGGAAAATGATCGACCCCATTTTAATTTTCGTGCAAACTGATTTATTGTTTATCGTGACAGGCGTACCTCAGACTGCTGAATTGAGAGTGAATAACATTATGAGATTGAAAGAGCTGTCTGGGGCATTCAGCAAGAAGATTGTCATAGCTTTTAAGGGATATTAAAAGTATAAATAACTTGAAAAACAATTTGAAATCAGCCATTCCATATTGTCTACAAGTGGAAGACTTTCAAAACAACTGCCAACATGCTTAAGTTTGGCCGTACAAGAATGTTCACCACAAGAGCAGATCAAAAGAACAGATCTCCAAAACCCCCAAAACCACAGTGACCAGGTGCTGACCTGTTAACTGGTTCTGGCTGTTGTTCAACAGTGTGAGTCCATCCTCCTCTCTGTGGTACAGTGTTTTTTCCTCTTTCCCCCTGACTGTGTGACCCGTTCCTGGGAACCCAGCCGCCTGTCTCACTTGGAACTCCTCCTCCCGCCTGTCATAAACCTACACACCCAGAGAGAGAGGACACTTATAATGAGTAAAGAAGGAGAAAAAGAAAAAATGAAATTGGGCAATAGTCATTTCCCACAGCTGCACCTTAAAGACGACCCCGTCTGGAAATCTCTCCTGCAGCTCTGTGGGGAAATATCCATCCATCAGGTCCTGCATGCATCGCTGGAGTAGAGGAGTAATAATCAGAATGGCTTTGAATGGCCAACATTGTAAAACCAAGCCCTTTCCACACAGGTCCTGCATATACAAGACTGTGAAAAAGTCTTAGGCACCTATGCAAATTGTCATGCCATAAAGCCATTTGTCTCAGCATCTCATAATTAATGTGTCTCTCTGACAGAAAATTTTACTTGAAAAGAAATGCTGGCAAACAAGAAAGGAGTACAAGAATCAAGATTATCTTTGTTTTTAAAAAACGCTCTTAATATTTGTGAGCTGATAATAAGAACAAAGTTTTGGTTCCAGTTTTCTCTTCTCTTTCTCTTGTGAAATTCAATCAGTAGCTCCTGATTTAATTTAATGAAAGACTGATTGAGTCAAGGACTGATGGAAACTACTATAATCACTGGGATTCCACAAGCAACACATTGGTATACTGCATATAAAATCAGTGTTTACCCTATAACGTTATTTGCATGTATTCTTTTTTGTTTTATTTAATATGTTATATGCATTCATGTGCAAAAAAACACTTGCTGCTAAACACTTTTAAAAATTATTTTTGCAGGTGCCATGACTTTTCCAAGGCGCTGTAGGTCAACAGGCAGCGGTTTCTCCACCTGAGTGCTGGGGTCCTGATAGGAGCGGAAGGGCCCACTGAACATTACAATGCCATTTCTGTAGAGCCACAGAGGAACCGGGTCCTTCTTGGTCAGTCTGGCTCCTCCAGGAACCGAAGTCACACAGGACTCGTCCTCACCCGCCAGGATGTTCAGGTCCTTAATGTTCTGAAGAACCAGGTCAAAGTTCAAGAAGAACAGACTGCTCTTCAGAGAAGCGCCTGAAAACAGATTAGCTGTCAATCAAACCTTGCAAATACTCCTATCTAATGGCTCTTCACGGGCACAAGGAACTCTGCTGTACCCGAATTACTGTCTTTCTATTTAAAAATATACAATCTGTACCCAAGCTGTATCCGAGCCACTCGATGGCAGGTCTAAAAATGGGCTGCAGTCGAGCTGACTGTAACACTGCTTTCTGATTGGTCGATCCAAGACATACAACGCTATTGTCTATTTGGGTGAAGATCAATTTCAGAAGTAGTTTTCTATGATGCTAACAAATTTATGTTTAACACTGTGAGAAAGATTAAGGTCTACAGGTCATCACTAATTGAGGTCAGGTTTTCATCACATGGCTAAACTATATCTAGAAAACAAAAAACTCAAAGAAGTGACAAAGCAGCTCTGACAGAAAAAAACTTTCCACTGTTTTGACTCCATGGATGTGGTTTTAGGACAACAACCAGAGATAAACTGTAGAGAGAGAATCTCATCAGAAACACGGCTGACATACACTGGAAAGTTGAAAGCTAATACAACCTCAGTGCCATTGCAGTAAATTGTAGGCACTGCCCTATTCGTGTAGACCTGTGGAAAAGTGCCTTAAGAGAGCTTTAGTGCTCCTCTGATACCTGGTTGCCCCTGTGAGTCTTCCTTCATGGTGTCGTTTTCTGCACTGTCTCCAACCCAGACCATCCCATAGTCATTCAGAAACTTCTGAAAACAAAACAGACACAGAAAACGTTATTGATCGCGGCTTATGCAACAAATACACAGTTGCACAGAGACACAAAAGCAAACTAAAAATAACATTTCAAAATTAAACTCTCCAAAAAATACACTAAAAATGCTAAATACACTATTCAATTCATACAAAATGATGTGGCCAGTAAGAAGAGGATATAAATATAGATAATAAAATGACTAGTGATGTAATTTAATAATAAACACAAACAAGTGGGTTGGAGTCTGTTATCACATATAATAGTAATAGTTAAAATGACTATTGCCCAGGATAATATATTGCAATGAATCGGATTTAGTAAATAATAAAAAATTGCACATCTTGGTATCAGCATGTTTTTAAACAGGATATTAAACAGTGTGAGATGGGGGAAGAGTTAAAGAGTCTAATGGGCTTGTTAAAGGGGAAGGAGACCCAGTCTGATGGCAGTGGGGGAGGAGTTAAAGAGTCTGATGGCACTGGGGAGGAATTATAGATTCTGAAGGGTGGATATGTGAGAGGGGGAGGAGTTATAGATTCTGATGGGTGGGTATGTGACATGGGAGGAGTTATAAACTCTGATGCGCTGGTGTAAGACGGGGAGGAGTTACAAAGGGGAGGCAGAATTTTCTGTTAAATTTCCGTTAAATGGAACAAATTAAGGCAGACTTCTTTGTCATTTCCCTTCATTCAAACCAGGATTGAGATGCAGCTGGAGCGGTTTTATTCTCACCTCCATTTCCCAAACCTGGTTCTGAAGTCTGCGGGACTTTTCAGACAGTGCATCTTCCTTCTGCTTCCAACCTTGGGTTTTCTCTAGGGACAGGCAAGGAATGACTTTGGTTAAATCTGACAGACTTTCTTACAAATCCAGCATTATTGAAAGATGGTAGTAGCTGGTGTAGTGCTTTTTCATCAGTATGATTAACAAAAGTGGGGATATGTGCAATGTACTTTGAATACTATGTGTAGTAGTGTGTGACAATCAGTGTGGCATGGTGTGTGATTAAAAAATAGGTGGCATAAAGTGTGAAGAAATCAGTCTGATCAACACAAAATGGTGTAGTGTAAGATATAATTTGAACATTAGTATTTCACGTAATCAGCACTAGGTAGCACAGTCTGTTTTGTAACACTATCAACTCAAGGTGGTGTAGTGTGTGATGTAATTTGAATGTGTAATCAGTCAGATCAACACAAGGTGTCATGTGCCTTAATGTCATTAGTCTGATCATTAGTCTGATCAACATTAGGTGGTGTGGTGTTTAATGTCATGAATCTGATTAACACTAGGCGGCGCTGTTCATATCTGTAAATAGTTGTGGCTCGATTATACATTTTTATTTTTGTTTGGTAGTTTAACAGGTATGTAACATTTAATTACTTTTATTATACACTTTTATTATGCAGGTTTCAGAGACTCTACCCTGTACCATGCTCCTGATTGGTCCACTTCTGCTCTAACTCCTCCCCTCCTCTTCATACCCTGTTCTGTTTATGTTTGTTAAGGCAGTTCGGCTCTGTTCTACCACGTTTCCAGTTTGTCCACCTTTAACTGCGATCTGATCAGCCATGAGACGTACCTTCACACACTCAGATTTGCAGCAGCGTGTAAGTACTGACTACTGAGTAACAAAGGATTTATAAATGTCCCCTTAAAGTAATAAGAGCAGGATTATAATAAGAAATACACTCATTACCTTGCAGAAGCTTAAGCTTCTCTTCGAGATCCGCAATTCTTCTCGCCTTTTGAGAAAGAAGTGTAAATAAAGGTTAAACTCAGGTGGAAACATCTCATAAAGAAGTGTGAGAGTGTAGTGTGTGTGTGAGATGAGGAATTTTTTTCACCTTGCTGCCGATATCCAGTTCCTGAGACTTGACATTTCTCTCTAGTTGTCCCAGTCTCTTCACCATACTGGACACAAGCTCAGAATCAATGGATGGATGGCCTGGCTCATTCAAACAATTTCCAATATTTACGTTATTACACTATTACAAACATTGTTAAAGATTGTTAATGATGATCTGTGTGATTTCTGTGCACAAAACTGAATATATTTTAAGCTAGTGAAATACAGTACGTTGCAAAAGTCTTGATCCCCCTTTCCCACCTCATCTTCTATTTTAAAATGGTCTTTGTATTTTTAAAACAGTTCTCCAGGATTCCTGAAGGACTTTTAAAGACTCTAATTTTCAGTCCACTCCCTGAACTTGACCAGTTTTAGAGAATTGTTTTTGTTTGTTAAGACACACTACGTATGAATAATTCCAAACAAAGGCAAGTCCTGAACCAGTCCTTAAGAAACAGGAGCAGATGATTCCAGATGTCGCAATAAAACATTTGTTCACATTTCTTTTATTTGATCTGCTCAATTAGAAGGGAGAAATTTGTATTTTTCCACCAACAGGGTGATTAGAAGCAAAATATGAATAAAAAAGGCAGGGATACACATTTTTGCACAGCACTATATATTTAGTTTTAAGTTAATTTTTTCTGACCACGTTTTCCTTACCCGGTTACCTATTACCCAGTTGGTTGTAAATCAGTATAAAAATTACACAATCAAATGTCCATCCCACACTCATTACTAAATGAGATTTCTTTTCTTTCTTTTTTTGGCTTCTGTTGACACTTATCTTCTATTGTTAGCTCAGTCTGGAAGGTCTGGGTGGAAAAATGGATTGTTAATGAGTACCCAGTCCGGTCTTTCTGCATTTTTTCTGATTTTCAAATTCAGTGTCAAAACAGAAATGTTGTGCAACATGAGAAAACTGCTCCATCGATAACAAACTGATCTAAATTGAAAACCACATTTACAGACAAATCATAAACCCTGTCCTTTCCCAATATTTACAGCAGAATTTCTGCTTAACTCCGCCAGAGTTTGTCTTGTGTAAAACGTTTCATTGTGGAGAATCTGATATCTTCACTGTCATGGTAAATGGAACCAGACATCTTTAGCACAAATACAGCTGTTTTATTCACTATAAACTCCCAGTGAAACTCCACATGTCTCTGAGTCTTTAACCATTTCATGGAATGACTTTCTGTTAGGGAGTTTTTTCAGGCTGATGTATGGTTTTATTCACCTCCACTTGGAAATGTTCTGAATTCTTAACAGTTAGTAGAATTTCTCTGTATAGGACCCATATCATGGCATGTTTGAATTTTCTTACAATTTTTTAATTAGAATAAACATTGTAGGTACATCAATATATTCCTTTCCGATCTCTAAAAACAGCCAGTTTTGAAATATTTGCTTTTGAGATGTCATAAAAACTCGACAGCCATTCAGGCTGTAGAGCTTTAATCCCACCCACTTGTTGAATGTCATGAGGAGTGTCTTGGCCTGGATTAAAGGACTTTAAAAGGCTTTCATTTTCAGTCAATCTGACCATGTTTTTGTTTTTTCAAACACAAATATAAATCATTCAGAACAAAGCACATCTAACTGAAGTCCTGATCCAGTGAAGAACCAGGAGCAGTTGATTCCAGATGATCCGGCTATGATCAGTATACTGGTGGTGCTGAATCCTGAGTGTTTGAAACTCCTTTATCTAGACTGCTCGTATGTTTGGGCAATTTGAAGCCTGTCACAGTAAAACATTAGTTCCCATTTCATTTTAATAATTCTGCTCAGTATGCTAAAGGTAAGACAGATGGACAGACAGAAAATAGTTGTTTTGCAACAGCAGGGTGATTCAAAGCAAACTATAAAGAAATAGGGTGGGGTTGAGACTTTTGCACAGCATTGTAAACCAAATTTAAAGGCACAGAACAAAATAGCTTGTTTAATTGCAATGGATGAATAGAGGTTGGAAAATAATGATGTAAATAAGACTTTGAGTTTAGCATTTAGGTGTTTTACAGAAATGATATTTCGGGTCACCTTCTTTCTGAGGCCTATTTTGCATGACCTTTGACCTCAGGGGCACAAGGCTGTCTGTAACCTGTGACCTCGACTGATCCAGTGGGAACAAATCCCTAAGCAGCACAGCTTCATCTAAGAGACAGAATTAGAAATTACTTCACCATTAGTTGATATTTTTGCTTTGTTTTCATACTTCAGTGACAGCCCCCTTCACCTTATATCGATATTTCATAGAAATTAATGTATATATTAATATAGGAACAGAGTTTCCAAAACTCCCTATAATTAAATTCACTCAGAAAAATAAAGCGAACACAAAAATAAGACATCCTAGATCTGAATGAATGTAGTGTTCTTATTAAAATCGTATCAAAAACCACCACTGTAAAGAAATCTTTAGTTTCTTGAGAATGAACCAAACCGAGAGATTTAACAAATGTTGAATTATGGTGTGATGTTTAATAAAATAATGGATTTTCACTGTAAGCAACTCAGAGCCTACCTGGGTAAGTGGGGCCTATATGGACCTCCTTTTCACTGCCACAGAAAGGGAGAAAGAGGATTTATTTCCCAGAAGGTGTCCAGACTAATTGTTCTGACATGTCTGTTTGAGGTGTGAGAAGTCATACCTCTGGGCTGCAGCTGTGAGAGGTGCTCGCCTAGTTTTCTTCAGGGTGGCCAGAGCTGAACTCATCTTTACGTTTAATAATTTCCCATATTTACTAAACTTTTTATCTGACTGCTGTAGTCATGCGAAATGTTTAATAGCAAAAACTATTCCGATTCCAACTAATTTTATTATACATAAATTAGAATATACCCGAGCTGCTGAAGTTTCTTGCCTTTCTGTTTTCTGTTTGATCATCGTTGTCGGGGAAACGGGTCCAGTCTGATTGTCTCCAGCAGAGGGCGCCAGTTCCAGTTCATCCCAAGGGCACTGGATATGATTTAAATCAAACTTATCTAACCACATATTTATGGAAGTTGATTTGTGCACTGGGACACAGACTGTCAGTCTGACACACATCTTGTCATGCCGGAATAGAAAAGTGCCTTGTCCACAAAGGTGAATACATAGTGTTGTACTTCCTCAGTTATAGAAGACAGTTTGGGAGGACATGAGCAAGGACTTTGCCGGTTGTTGACAGGAAAGAGACGTCCGTGTATGTTCCTCGTTCTGCCTTGTCTGCCCTCTTGAAAATGGTTACTATTGGAGCATCCCTGAGCAGAAGTAACTTTAGGATCTCAGCTAGGATCCCATCTGGGCTAATGACGTTGTTGTTCTTTAGGCCCCTGATGGTGTGCCGAAACTCTGATTTTGGTGGGAGGTACGCCCATATGATCTCGGATGTGGTTTTGAGGGAAGTTGTTAGTAATATCTGGCTAAGTTTTTCTGTTACAGTTGAGGAGTTCTTGGAAGTGCTCTTTCCACCAGGTGTTTATGGTTTATAGATTCCTTGTACTTCATCAGCCCCACCCATCCTTTGTGTAATGAACAGCCACCACACCGGCTTTGACTGATCTGGGTCAGAATCCAGTGGCATGGAATCCAAGACAACTGGGGACCATTTTCTTCTGTAGGCTTCACCCGCCTTTGAAGCCATTGTAATGCACTCCTACTCAGCCA
>JBBMFX010061853.1:0-10832 GCA_037832545.1 Rhabdalestes septentrionalis
TTTTACTTTCTTTTTTGAAACCACCCCCCCCCCCCCCCCCCCCCCCACCTTGCTCAGCTAAGCTCCTGTCCCCTGTGGAGCATGTTGCTTGAGGCCGGCATGCTGCAGAGGTCGTTTGTGAGACCTTCCACTCGTGTATTTATTTATCTAAGCTGTAACTATACATTTCCAGGCAGCCTGTGTCCTTGTGGCTTTTTATAGGTTATGAAAATATAATTGAAAATGTTGCGGAGGCCAGTCAGAAAGGGGTCATACAGCAGCTATAAGTGTTTGTGGAGCTTTTCAGAGTTTCACTGTATTAGCCGAGGGCCACTGGATGGATATGGCAAGAGTCCTCTGTGGTGAATAATCTGAGCATACTGAAATATAAAAATAAAGGCAATTTTGTTCGACAATAAAAAAGAATCTTCCCAACATTAATATTAAAAACTGTGGCTTCAAATCTTTATCTGCCACATCTGTAGCACATATAGTCCACTAAAAAAGACCTGGAGACAAGGCCTGCTGACTGTTTGAATTCAATCTTCAGTATAGATGGAAAATAAATCTGTGGAGGGCTCTGCATCAGGTCAACATCAGGAATACCTGCTGCGCTTCTGTGCTGCCCAGCTGCCCAGAATCTTTTTCTCCAACTTCTCTGACTCAGTCTTTACATGATTTAAAAGATCCACGCCTTGTGCCTGAATGATTACCAGCCTACTGAACCTTCATCCCTATGTAATCAAAGGTTTTTGAGAGGCTGTGTATTCTGTCGTATGCCCTCTACACTGTTGGTCCAACACCATCATGGGATTTATTGCAAAGTAGTCCTTGGCCTTATCTCCAACAACAATGAGACCACATACATGGAGTGGGTGGAGAACCTGACATGTTGATGTCAAAACAAATGGATGGCGGACTTTGTAGGAGACAGAAGCGGTCCTACACCCTCCTTGAATGTCAATGGGACAGCAGTGGAGAGAGTGTTAAAATATCCAAGGATTTGGCATGAAGTAAACATATTGAAGCCCAGTATAAAAAGGGGATGTAGCGTTTGTAGACTGCTGAGGAAGTTTAGGGTCGCTCCTATGGTCTTAGGAATCTGCTATAGAAAGTGCCCTTACTCAAACCATCACCAATCTGGGAGCAGCTCTGTAAGGGACTGTAAGGGACTAGAACAATGGTTTTAAACATTTTCAACATTAAGGACAATCTATCACAGCATGTTGCCAAGGCCCACTTGGCCACAATAAATTATCTTAAATAACCAATTGCGGACTGATGGCTTGTCTCAAATTTAGATTGACAGCCCTATCAAAAACCTTCATGGCCCATCAATGGTCTCCAGTCCAGTGATTGAGAAACCTGGGACTAGAGAATAGTCTGGGCAGTAGAATGCTGAACAAGAATGCTTAATATTCTAACATCTTGACAGGACATTTTAGCAGGAGATGCAGGACCAGAGAAACTAGGATTCTCAGAGACTCGTCTCACTCCAGTAACTGTCTGACCGATCTGCTGAAATGATCAAATACTACAGGAATTTAACGTTCAACTGTTCATTACAACACAAATGGAACTCTCTACTGTACCTAAACTGCCTCTCTACCTCAATCTTTACATCATTACATACATTAATGTTCACCAGCAGCAAACTAGCACACTGTACTTTACAGTGCATAGTCTACTCTATTACATTTGCACACTTCAGATCTCATTTATACTTGTAATGATTACATTTCTGTATTATTATTATTTAGTTATAGTCTCTCTTTAATTAAATATTTTGCATTTCACTATACATTGGAGCATCCCTGTAGTAAACCATTGATTTCTGACACCTAGTGAATTAATTACATTACACTACTGTGCTCGTTGTGTAGTTGAGCTTAGCACTAAAGTGCATAGTTGCTGAGTATTTTCTGTAAATAGCCCCATGTACTGCTTAGCCGAGGTTCTTTACACAGTTATTTGGCTTGATAATGCATGCTCTTGCTGTCTTGTTTGGTGCAACCAGTAATCTCCACTAATCTTGCAGTGTGTGTGTGTGTGTGTGTGTGTGTGTGTGTGTGTGTGTGCATGTGTGCGTGCATGTCTGTGTGTGTGTGTGTGTGTATGTGTGTGTGTGCCTGTGGTCATGAGGTATCTCTGTATGAAAACAGGTTTCCTCTACAAGTGACTCCAGGTTTGCAGAAGGGAGATTAATTAGGCCAATGATGTAGGCTTGTCACACGTCTGGAGGTGGAGACTGGGAAAGCTGCTGAGAAACAATTTAATGCCTTTCTGACCATACTGTGCTAGATGCTGAAAAGAGGCCTAGATACTGAAAAGAGGCCATATCTTTCTCTGATTTTTAAAATGATTTTAAGAAAAAAAAATTCAGTTAAAGATTTTCAGTAAAAAATTCTCTGTAATGTTTCATTGAAAAAAATCCAATATTGTCCAGTGTAACACACACTTCCTTTGTATGTTGTGTTGCTGCCTTGCTATACTTTCAGATGGCACTGCATGTGAAAAAGATGCCAGTAATGGTGAGAAAATCACTTGCCCTCTTTTGTGCTGACATTTTACTTCCTGAGTTTTTTTCTTAAAGACGGGGTGCACTGAAACAATCCCAGGATTACTCGAGGACAGACATTGAGTAGGATAACTTGTTTGCTCCATATAGCAAAACAGAATAAAGTGCTGTAACTGCAGACAAACGTCTTAGAGGAGGCTATCAAAATTGTAATTTTTTATGTCTCTCTCTTATGTCTCTCTGATCACATCAATCCCCTATGAGACGAATGCTTCTGGAATAGTATGGTAATGTAGGACTGAAGTCTATGATGTCTGTATCAGCCAAGACATGTTTGGCGAATAAAGCTTGCTTCTGTTTGTTTCTAATTCTGAATGCTTCCATTTAATGTTTAAAATTCAATAAAAATATGGACAGTTATGCTTTAAGATTACAATACTGTTTATAGGAAAACAACATAAATTCTATAAATAATATTATGCCATTCAGTTTAATATCAAGATCATTTAACAATTCAGCTGTTGAGTTTTACAATTTGTGTAATTTGTACATGTAGGAAACACACTTTAAACAAAGTTTTCTGGTTAATTGATTACATTTAATGTTCTGAAATATCAAAATCTTTTTAAGGGCCATGCAGCAGAAATCTTCATTCAGTGTTCATTCAAAGAAGCAGGTCTACAATATTTTCCTCATGGATTTCGTTGTTTACTGCTTCATTCATTCCACTCTGAGAGTCAGATGTGTCTGTGCAAGGTTGTTATTAAATCCAGCTTGCCCCCCCCCACCCCTCCAGCTATTCACTCACTGCTAGTTATTTTGGGCAGATTCAGATGCACTCCTTTTTTTCTGGAAGGATTAAAGTGTTTGCAGAAGTAAATGCACTGTCATAGTTTGATATACAAATGCTTGTGTGTTGAAAGAAAAAGGGGCTTAGGTCTCTGTGGGCCTGTCTGTGAAAGTCTGATTTGTATAATGTACCTCTCCTGCCTTCCGATGCTCAGTAATGATCATCCTGTTCAAGCCGAGACTGATGCCTAACTGGCCGCAGGCCAATCAGCCAGAGAACGACGATGTAGCAGTTAATTCTAGTTTGATGTGACTGTTGCCCACTAAACGGATATCGACCGCTTTGACAAGAAATACCATCATCCCCACCCCCAAACTATGATGTCATCAAGACATGTGCTAATCTGCCAGCCACTTGCATCCTCTCAGGGTCGTTGTCATGGTGACTGTATGCAACAACTCCTGTCGTCTGCTCTGCTCTGGTATTGGCTGGAAAGTCTGCAGCTATTACCATGAGGCAAAGAGAGAGAAGGACATAAAAAGAAAGAGAGAAACAGAAAGAAAGAGAGATATTCATAAAAATACCTGAAAGCTGCTTGGGTTCATTGAATGCTGAATGTTATACAAAGCTTTAGAAAGGTTCTTTCAATTAAAAAGTGGCTCTTTAAAAACTTTTTTGCCTAATTGTGGTTAATGTGGTTAATTTGCAAATGGCTCTAAAAGAGCTGTATTTGGCATCCTAATGGCATGAAAATTTCACTTGATGAGATTTTTGACATTAATAGCTCCCCTAGCCTGCCTGTTAACATGCGGACCATTGAAAAACCAGTTGGTTAATTTTATTTTCAGAGACATCCTGCTGTAGTCGCTGCGTTTCAACTTCCTCAGGCGCTTCTCCATCTGGATGACGTTCTGGATTAAACTGAAAAGCTTGATCAACTGCATGTCTACAAGCCATTTCTATACACTGTAGACATTAGCACATGGTATGGTAGTCAGAATTTTGCCCCTCCCCAACCTTGCACTTTGCCCTGCCTCTCTCCTCCTCTTTATCATTTAAAGCTACACACCCATAAATAGCATGTCCTAGGGACATCTCATTTTGGGACTGGCTCAAAGTGGCTGTAATTCTGCACCAAGTCTGATTTTTGGAAAGAGACTTCAAATATAGTATTAGGTGACCACTAAGACCTATATAAAAGCATACAAAAACAGCATGCCTTCAAGAGTTCAAATTACAAAGACAACATCTCATTGAATGCCTTTCAACACAGCTATTAAATCTGGGTGTACAGAGACATAAGTGAAAATAATTTAACTAAACAAGACACAGATAATGAGCAGGAGGACCCTAGAAATCTCCAGGACAAGGCAGAGCCAGGGCTGTAGGCCTTATAATTTTATCCAATGACTACTCAGTTCCTTATTTCTGTGTCCTCCATATCAATCAGTTCTTGTAATATGCCCAGGATAGATCATGGAGGAAGTGAAAGGCGAGGATTATTTGTGAGAGGATACCCTGCTCTTCAATGAGACATAACCTGTTCATGACAGACACTTTTATAGACTCAAAAATGTAAGCATGTCATAGACAGGTACAGGTGCCAGCGATGTTTTCATCATTCACATTGTAGTGCAGATCAATCAGCCACTGTTACAGGTGACACCTCTGTGCAACATGTCACCAGAAAATATTCCTTGTGTGTCTTTTCTAAAGAACTGGATGTTTGCTTTCCTTGCATCTCTTCCTTGTATCTCTCTCAGTATGAAAAGAAGTATGTAAAGATAAACTGCGACGACTGAGGAATCAAGATTAAATAGGTTGACCGACTGAGATGTCACACACGTCACTTTCAGTCAACATATTTTTTACTGGAGATTTGCACAGCTGTCATTTGTCTTCACATAGTGCTAATGAACACTAAATTGGCAATAATGAAAACATCACTGCATGTACTCATGGTTATCACATGCTTAAATGTTGACGTTTTCTACATAAGATGTTTACAGCACCATGTTATCTGCCGTCAATATCCAGTCAATACCTGCCGAATTTCTTTCGGATGTCTGTCACATGCAATTAACATTCTTCTAGCTTTCTCATAATGCATTTATAGATGCTTAAAGTTGGACTGCCTCATTTCCAGGTCAGGTGTTAGATGATGTAGGTCTGAAATTTAAATTTAAATTTTAGATTTTAATGGAAGACACATCAACTCTAGTAATGAGGTCCAGCCTTTAAACATCTTCTTCGTGTCCTTGGTAGTTTAGACAAAAGGTTAAAGGTAAAGGATAATTCCACAAATGTGTTTTTTTCAATTATATACAAAATTAAATCATTAAGATGTAAACAAGCTCACTTATAATGGTTTAATAGGAAATGTGTTGCTCTAGAGAGTATTAGAATTAATACACAGCTGTCTGAGGTGTCCTGGAACACAAGCATTACCCAATGCCATATATATTGTTTGATGATAATTTTGAAAATAAGAGTTTTGCCTCAAATGTATATTTAGTTTAATAGAATTGTATAATAAGTTTTATAAAAAGTTTATAATAAGATTATTGGGGGTTAAAGGACTGTCCTTGTCAGTTCTGGGGTCTGTGACGATGGGTGATCGTTACAGGCCACATTTGTTTTTTTTTGTATTTTGGAGGGTTTGTGTTTGGGACTTTTATTATGAAGGATAATTGGTTTAGATATCGCACCAGTTTTTTTTATACAGTAAACAAAACTTATCATCATGAATGTCTGCCTCCTCGCCTGCCCTCATTGGGGAGAAAGAGAGGAACGTGACAGTCCTCTACTTAATTTAACTTTTTTTCCCATCATTCATACAACCAAAACCTCAATACACTTGATGCCAGAAAGGATAAAAATCAAACAATAAATATTTCTCTCTTTCTGTCGCTCTGTCTATTGGTCTGTCTGTCTTTCTCTCTCTCATTACACAATCTGCATTTTTTACACAAGCTCTTAAGTAAATAGAATGCATTGTAGTCTATACTTCAGTGGTGATTGAGATTCAGTGTTGTAAAAGTAGTAAAACACCTGCACTTTCATCCACAATATGATTTTGCAGGCTTAAATGTGTTTTCAAGACAGGACTTTGACTACAACATAAAAGCTTTCCCTTGTGCCACAGTGCAAAGATACTAGTCCCTGGCACTGCTGAGGTGTGCTGGACTGTTTTAGAGAAATCTAGGCAGGCTTGCAGGTTCGCCGGCGTCATTTACCACTTTCACACAGGGATCAGAAACGCTGCCTCTGGCCTTGCCAGTGGGAGTTTACTTCCCACTCTCATTCACACACTCTTCCCAAGAACCAGCTGATGTAAATCTGTCTGTGGCCTGTTCTCTTTTTGGTCAAAAGTTGAGCTTGGCACTGTAAACCAACATCTGTTTCAAAATCAACACTTGACTTTATCTTGATGGAGAAAGTTATCAAAAAGTGATCACACATACTGTATCAGCTCAGTCAATTAAATGAATCAAGGAAAGGTGTAAGGACTGTAACCTGCGACTTCGCACTGAATGTTGACACTTGAAAATTAGATTTTGAAGAGGAAGGAATTATTGTGATATCAGTTTATCACCTGGCATGTTCATGTTATTCTGTTCAAGGCCATTGCTCAAGTGTGACAGGATGGTTGAATGCATCCAACAGCCTTTTGTCAAGGATCAGTTCAGTCAGAGCCAGTTATCACAGCCCTGTGACCAAATCTATGCTTCTTTCAAAGCATTTTTGTCTTTCAGGTCCTTGTAGGTGTGTGTATGTGTGGTTATGCATGTGCATGAGCATATTTGATGAGAGAGTGAGAGATTTATGCCTAATCCTCTCTCACCCATGGTGTAAGATGGTGAAAGACTCCATTGCAGATGTATAAGGTAACCTAAAAGACAGGATTGCTCAGCCCTTCTTCAGTATTTATCTACTAAAGGAGAGCTAATGTACACTGTATCATCTCGTGCTCTCTTACTTCTTCTTTCCCTCAAACACAAATCATATTTAAAAAACACCCATAAGAATTTTTGCTATGAAAATGAAATATAGCTAGGCTGAATGCGTGTCTGCTTTAAACCTTTCTATTTATATGGATAACATTTATCAGATTCCAAACTGTGCATGGGGAGGCAGTCCAGGACCAGTTTGGGAATCGTTGCTGTACAGAAATCAGGTGACCCTGAAGAGGCAGACATAAAAGACATAACAGGTTAAGAATTTTACTTAATAGTTAATCTGATCTCACAGGTTTATGATACCAAATTATTCCACATCACATTGACTTTGGCTGCATCAGTGTAAATGGGGATGACAGAGGCCTTGTAGAGCCACTGGTAATAGACTGTCAATGTTTATCAGTAGTCCTGTGATTTTCTGGAGCTGAGGTACAGTTGACAAAATGTTTTCTTTTACATTTTTTTTGCAGCATGTCATGTGTTCTCTTCATATTGGACACATTTCTACACGTTTAAATGGAGTTTGAAGGACTTTTCAGCCATGATAACTTCTTGAGCTTGGTAGGCTTATTGTCCAACACACAAACAGGTGCTCTATGTCACTATATTCGTGAAGCGTGTTGGTTGAGTGATTGCAGAGGATGCCAGCATCCGGATTGGGAAAAGAGTGAGTCCTCTTGGCTGGTTTGGGGACAAGAGCAGAGATTATGTTAGGGTGTGTGACTCAGAGAGAAGCTTTTCTCTTTCTTCCTTCTCATCAGCAGAACCTTATATAGAGACACTTATCAGACATGGGAGCCCCAAAGAGGTTGTCTTGTTATGGTGCCCCTCCCTCCCCCTCGTGCTTTTCACCGGTCCAAAACATGGGCGTGCTAAATGGGTGTGTCTCCTTTTGGGTTTTGACAGCTGCGGTTCCCGACTGCTTCAGCACCCTGGATGGTACCGGCTGAGGAGCTCTTGCTTGAGCCTGTCATGGATAGTTTGACTGGGCACCACACAAGTCTATGTCCCCAACCATGTTTAGCTCAAAATTTCTCATTTTGTATTATTAGGTCACATTTGGCCCAACTACACTGTATGTAAATGAGAGCACTGATGTCACAGAATCTTTTGTACATTGTCAAATGGTCAAATTTGGAAAAGGTGTTAAAAATAGTGATGTTAATCATTTATCCCATTAGCACTTTATTAGTGAGTTCAACTACTCCAATAAAATTTCGGCCCATTTCGTTATTCTGCACAATGTTACACAAATGTTCTCTGATATGAAAATATACTTTTCAAAGATTCTCTAAAGTTATCTATTTCTGCAGCCTATTCTCCTCCGTCACCTCTTAGTGTTCAGATTTCAAAGAGAAAAAGAAACTAAAAATGCAACCTCTAAAGCAGCACTGCTTTCTCTGTACACCCATAAGTGTGAGGATGTGTGTTTCTGCCTAGGACAAACACATCCAGCCCTATTTCTGTTAAAGTCACACTCTGTTTGACAGAATGGGGTTGTTTTAAAGGGTGCAAGGTCTGTACATTTATTTTAAAGCTTTTCAGATGGTTTTTCAAATTAGTGACAAATAATGCTAATTTTGTTTTGTCACCTCTATTAAAAGACTATGATCAGTGCCACTTGTCTTCCCGCTCTAGCTGGCTGTGGGATGGGCAAATTACCGGAGGAGCCACGCGATGGAGAGAAATGGTCTCTACGCTCAATTCTCACCTACCTTAAAAACAGAACATAGAATATCAGTTATTGTGAGTCATTGTCCCATGCATATATCAGAGGCCTCTGTTGTTTCTAGGTCTTGCACAAGACAAGCTAATGCTTCATTTCATTTCCTGTTGTCCCAGTTTAATACCACCCAGGCAGCAAATCAATACCTGCCTAAAGCCTAATACATAATGGTTAAACCTGCAAATGGAAAACAAAATTGCTGAAAAGTCTCGAGGTGATTTCAGCCTGTTTCGCCAGGCAGGGATTGGGAACATAGCTGATGTATATACTCTCTGTGGAGACTTTTCCACATGCATGTTAGTCTTCACTGTGTTTGCTGATCATCCTGATACTGTTATATTTGTGATGCAAACAGTAATTCTAGCCATGCATTCAGACACATTGGGATTTGAATGAAGGCTTCAGGAATGCAAAGGTGATGCATAGCTTTGACCACTGGCACCGGGCAGCTTTTAGCATGCTTCAGTTCTTTTCAGGTCTCCCGTATGTACACTGCATGGCTGTGGTAGTTTAGAATGATGACTGTTTACTCCTACGATACACACATAATGAAATTAACATGTAAAATATGAATAGTGGAAAGTGTCCATTTGTCACACATGTGAACCGTGCAAAATTGTTCTCCGCATTTAACCCATTCACCCAAGTGAAGCAGCAGACAGCCAGGGCTGCAGCACCCTGGGAGCAGTGTGTCAGGGTGGTATCTTAGTGGTGCCACTGGCAGTCCTGGGATTCAATCCCATGGCTTTCTGATCACAGGAGCAACTCCCTAACCACCAGGTTAGCAGCTACCCTGTGAATGTAGCAGTTCGTTTTTACTGGTCTTTACACGATGACTCAAGCTTTAGCATTACTCCAGCATGCCAAGGAGTTAGCATGGCTATTGTCACATTTAGAATGAATTGGAAGTAGATCCTTTTTTGTTTTACTAAGATTTCAACTTTGAGTATCAGCAACTCATAACCTATTAGAATTTAAATGTATCTCTATGATCTATAGCAAATGTAGCAAAGAGGCAGGTATACTGTGTCCACCATCATGCTGGGCTGGAATTTAGACATATCTATCAAACAGCTATTATAAATGACCCTATATGTACTAACCCTTTGTCATTAATTAACCCTTTAACCCATTTAGTCAGGCAGTCATCGTCAGTCTTATTGTGAAACTTCTCAAGAGGCAGTTTTGACAAGCAAGAGGCAAACACTTCAGTTCAGCACATTGTACAAGGCTCACTGTCAAATATATACAGCCCCCTTCTCCTCTCAGCACCTTTAGACAAAGGAGACTTTAGTGTCTATAAAGGTGAGCGGCAATGCAGGCAGATGGAGGATTGTGTGATCATTGTGGATCTTCAGATGCTGCAGGGCACCTCGGCCAGATGGACACTCTAGCCTGAGAAACAAGCCTGCCTGACTGCCTTCCATTCTACAAAGCATGCTGTTATGTAAGCTCAGCAAACACAATGTGTGCCTACACGTGTGTGTGCGTGCATATCGTTGTGTGTGTGTGTGTGTGTGTGTGTGTATGTGTGTGTGTGTGTGTGTGTGTGTGTGTCTGTGTTTAATCCAGGACCTGGATATGTTTCAGGAGGAATAACACACATAGACAGACACACACAACCAAACACACACACACTGTGCAGCTTGTGTTGCATGTAAACAGGCATGAATGCAGTCTGGGTGGATATATCTTAGTGAGCCTCTGGTGTTCTCAGCCAATCAACCCCAAAGCTCCTGTCCTTCAGTTTCTCTGAGCTCTATTCAGATGCCTAGCAGATGCTTCTCTCTCTCTCTCTCTCTCTCTCTCTCTCTCTCTCTCTCTCTCTCTCTCTCTCTCTCGCTCTCTCTCTCTCTCTCT
>JBBMFX010061864.1:0-10832 GCA_037832545.1 Rhabdalestes septentrionalis
TCCTTGCATGTGATTTGGCCACAATATGTATGGGTTGGAGAATAGCTGAGCCACTGTGTGAGAGCTGAGCAGCGAAAAGACATTAAGTGGGGAGCTGGCTCTCGCTCGATGGGACTCGACTCTTCTGATTCACTAAAAAGCATCAGCTTAGAGCAGCTGTTTTTGTGCATGACACATTATTGAATGTTATGTTGTGTGGCGAAATACTCTGATTGGGTTTTCCAATCTTCTGACATGTCTGACATGATTTACAATACCCAATTACATCCTTTTTCAAACCTGGCCAGAAAAAATGACGTAATATACGGTCATACGTTTTCGTCACTCCGAGATGAGCTGCAACCAAGTTGTCATGCGCCAAACTAAGTACTTGTAAATGGAAATCTTTAGGAATCACAATCTGATAAACTGTGTTCCAATCGTTTTCTTCCTTCACTGGTGGATCCCATTTTCTCACCAACACGTCATTTATCAATTAATACTGGCATGCCTTTGACTCTTCTGGGGCCCGTAAAGCATCAAAACACTTCTGTAGTGATTTGTCTGCTCTTTGAGCAGAAATGAGCTGTTTTTCGAGTAAGGGGGCCATCAGACATATTAATTTCTGAAATACCAAATGTCGGAGTAACTAGTGGCGCTTCATTTTTTTTCCACCTTAGCTTCGTCAACTGCAAAAAAAGTATCAGATAGGTCCACCATTTCAGGGAACTTCCGTGTCTGTGACCGCATCACAGCACATACTGGAAATGTCAAAGCTAAACCGTTAGCAATTACGTGTCCTGTCTTTTGACAATAAAACATTTACTTTTCTCTCTGGGTAGCAATCTCTGTGAGTGGCCCACATTGGTGGAGGCTGAGAACTTTGTGGCCTGTTTTTTAGAACCAGCCTGCCATGAAGAACTTGGTGAGGTGAAGCTAGACTTGTGAGTCAGTGTAAACTCTTCTGCCATTACCGCTGCTGTGCTTAAGGACGCAACCTTTTGCTAATTTAAATACGTTACAATCCTTTCTGGTACACAACACCTGAACTCTTCTAACAATATCAATTCTTTAACTGAATTTAGAGGCAGTGACCTTACATACAGCTGCCCATTTATCAAAAAGTACTGTCTTTTCACGAGCGAATTCAACAAACGACTGATTGTATTTTTCCTATAGTCCCCAAATCTTTTCTAAAGGCTTCAGGCACCAATTCATAAGCACATAGGATAGCAGCCTTCATTGTCTCATATTAAGACCATCTTCAACCGATAATGCTACACACACCTCCTCAGCTTTCCCTGAGAGTTTGCATTGTAACATTAACGCCCACATGTCTTTAGGCCAGTTTAGTGAGGTTACAATTTTTTAAAAAGCAGAGAAATTGGCATCAACCGCCGATTCGTGAAATTTAGGAAGGATAGGAATTACCTTGGTTATTTCTAAATTAGTTCTAGGTCCAGTTCTAGGTAAGGGAGAAGGTAACGAAGACTTACCATTGCCGGAGCTCTCAAGCTGGCTGGACTCCCTATACGGAATTTTCCATTTCAAGCGACGAAGTCGGACCTCCTTGTCTGCTTCAATTTCAAGTTTTCTTACGGCCAAGTGGAATTCATTTTTCTTCTGCTGCTCTCAATTGGGCTGTGTCGAAAGGTGAGGTTCCCTTACCACATGGTGAAAATGGGCGAAATGGGGAGAGTCCAGCTGCCATGGCAGGTATTTCTGTCTCTGTCGCTGAAACTTCTCCCGGCATTCCCACTGACCCCTGAGCAGCTACAGGACTCGCATCTGCCTCTGAGGACTCCCGTGTTTCCCCAATCAGAGCTGCCACTGAGTCAGGTTCCTCAACGTGCTTCAGTATTCCCCAATCTCACCAACTCATCAAAGACCACTGCTTTTATCTCTTGCTTTCTTTTGGTCCTCGAAATCGCGATCCCGAAATGATCCGCCAAATGAATAAGCTCATCCTATTTACATTCCTCAAATATTTCTAGGGAGGGAGCCTCCAAAAATGCCTGTATCGAGACAAATACCATGGTTCCACTACTCTCAAAAATCAACCAGTACTATTCAGTGTATTCTCATTTTCTGTGTGCTAGTAGTGTCCTTCAAAAAAAATTTATATATTTTTTAAATTAATTAATATCTAATCAATAAATCAATATTAATATCCCGGACTAGCCCCCATCTGTTACAACTAGGGATATTGATTAGGGATGACACAAACTGCACACAGGAAATGAGGAATACCAGACAGAACCAAGGTTATTGCAAAAATGGTGTATTATAATATAAAGTATGTACAAAGTATAGTGGAGAATATATACAATGAAAATATAATTCTGAGATACTATTTACAGAGTTTACGATGAAGGAGACAAACAATAGGGACAAACAAACAAGCAAATGAATAGGGCCTAGGGCTTAGCAACAACACCAAAGGAAAGAAAAGAACAAAACAAAACTTCCCTAATCTGAATGGTGAAACCTCTAATCCTACCTTGACCCAATATTGTCCCTAACTAAACTACACTACTCTGAAACAAAATGTAACAAAACATTCAAGGGGTGGTGTCTGCCGCTTACCTGGTGTGCTAACAAAGGAGTGCTACCGTGTGACAAAGGAAAGTGTTTTACAGGAGGATATCAAGCTGGCCCATTCACAAAGTTACAGACTAACAGGAACCACTCAGTTCACAGATTTAATGGCACTTGTACATACATGCGAGGAACACCAAAGGGTTGTGATCAGTGAATACAAAAACAGGCTCAGGACTGGATCCTACATATACCTCAAAATGTTGCAACGCAAGCAATAAGGCTAGAGTCTCTTTCTCAATGGTTGAATACCTTACTTGGTGTTTGTTAAACTTTTTTGAATAATAACACACTGGGTGCTCTATCCCGTCTGCATCATCTTGAAGCAAAACTGCCCCAGCTCCAAACGCAATAGCATCTACCTCTATTTTAAAAGTCTTTGAAAAATCAGGCACTTTCAAAACAGGAGATTCGGACAAAAGAATTTTAACACTATCGAAAGCATGTTGGCAAGACTCAGTCCAACCAAACTTATTAGCCGGACTTAAAAGTGCGGTCAATGGGGCAACAATTGTAGAGAAGTTCTGACAAAAACTATAATAACCTGCCATTCCCAGAAATCTGGTGGTAGGAACTGGGTACACTTTAATAGCTTGTACTTTGGACCACAATGTCCGTACCTGACCTTGACCTACTTGCTTGCCCAAGTAGGTTACGGTGGCCTGTCCAAACTCACATTTTGCAAGATTGATAGTCAAGTTAGCTTGTGCTAACCGGTAAAATACAGTTTCAAGAACTGTGAGGTGATCTTCCCAAGTGTCGCTATAAATTACTAGGTCATCCAAGTACGCTTCAGTTATTTACACCTTGTAAGACTATGTTGATTAGCCTCTGGAAGGTAGCAGGAGCATTTCTCATGCCAAAGGCCATTACCGTATGCTGAGCAAATGAGTTGGGAGTCACAAATGCAGAAATATCCAATGCTTGAGGTGTTAAAGGAATCTGCCAATAACACTTTAATAAATCTAATTTACTCACAAATGTGGCAGAACCGACTTTATCTACACAGTCTTCCATTCTCGGCATGGGATAGGCGTCTGGTACCGTGAGCGCATTTACTTTCCGTTAATCAGTGCAAAAACGAAAGGTTCCATTAGGTTTTGACACTAATAAACATGGAGAACTCCAGGGGCTACAACTAGGCCTGGCAAGTTTATGTTCCAACAAATAAGATACTTCACTAAGCATCACCTTACGCTTTGTGGGGTTCACTTGATAAGCATGTTGCTTAACAGGACTAGAATTAGAGATATCCATATCATGACATAATATAGAGGTTTGACCAGGTACATCATGAAATAGTTGGGGATACGCATAAGCTAAATTACACAGTTCACTCTGTTGTTTTTCAGACAAGTGAGTCAATACAGATGGTAGGTGTTTTAACATTTTTTTTTTAATTTTGTACTTTATCTCCCACCTGAAATTGTCTGCTGACAGCTTTCCTGCCATATCTTTGCTTCATCCCAATATATGTAACCCAGTGAGTACTTCACAATCCTAATTCTTTTGTGTGTTGCAATCATTGAAATCTGGCTTTCTTTTTCCTCAAAGTGCGTGACTTGCACATGGCCTGTCAGCTTGATTAATGGTCTTGCTTAGCCATGGCTGGGCATTGGAATAAGCCCATGGCAAGGTTGACGTATAAAGAGGGGGTACTTCACTGAGGGTTCTGAGACCAAGGATGCCAGTAACACCTCCACACAATACATGAATTGTAATTAGCATGTTTACAAACTTGACTTAGAAGAACAGGGAAGAGAGAAAAATGTCACTTGTTCTCCTGGTAAGCCGAGTTTTCCACTTGTGTGTGTGTCTGTGTTTGGGGGCGGGGGTTGAGTCTTTCAAAGGGCCTTTGGCTGTTCATGAGGGGTCACCCAGAGTCCATCATGATTAGCGACCCCCAGTCTCTTCCTTATCTGTGAATGGAATGTTAAAAGTGGCTCCCCGGTGGTGATGTAGAACAGAGCCTGAAACAGGCAGTCCTTTGTTCTCTGTTCCTTCCAGGCACAGAGAGATGTGAGATCCTACATTTCCCCCACTTCGTATGGTTGGTGACCATGTCATCACCCAGACGTCCTAAGTCAGGAGAGGATCGCACAGCAGGACAGGGACACAGGGACACTTGCATTTTGAAAACTTTGGTGCATGGTGAATTGAAAAGAGAGCGTGGTAAGATTTGAAATGGCAGAGGCCAGTAGGAGCATGAGGTAGCTCTCCCAAAGGGGGAGAAGAGATGAGGAAAGGTAGATCTTCAAGGGTCCCTTGAACTTTAGTCGGTTATAACAGGGACTCTGTAGAGCAAAGTTAGTGAGGTAGCAGAATCACAGAAGACACTAAAAACAAAACGTTTAATATTTGACATATAAATCAAAGTAAGCATTAGTATAATGTGGGTAACACAGGGAAGGTTCGGGGTTAGATCTTGAGAGGAAGGGATGGATCCCTGCCGTCTGGATCGGGGTCTCTTTGGCCCTGATCAGTTAAGTGGTTAGTCAGTGCGAGGGGAGAGAGGTTCCTCGCTGATGGGTTTTTCCTTGCGCGGTATTGCAGGGGTTATTTCAATCAGGTCGCCTTCCTCCCTGACCGGGGCTTTCGGTCGGGTTCTAGCCTGTCTGAAAATGTGAGGATATGCAGCAGTGCATCCGTCCAGTTGTCCTTGGACTCCTTTGTATTTGCGAAACAACAAGAAGGCCAGTCCCAGGGTTAACAGGTGGCCTATAATGGTTGATACACACAACGCGGTGTCTGCAGGTGACCACGTGCGGGCTACCGTGGGTTTTTGCTCTAGGGTTTGTCTAACTCGAAAGAGTGTTGTTTGAAGAAAGGAGAGATTTCGGTTTCAAATACCTCGCTGGGTAGGTGGTATAAGGCTAAGTTGTCTATTTGGAGAATGGCTCCCGGTGGCACCCTGGCCCAGAGGGTCTGATTGGGTAGGAGGACATGGGTGGCGGTGTTGTTTTGGTCATAAGTGAGAGTGGTGATTTTAGTTGGGGTATTAATGAGCCACTGATCCCCTACAATTTCAGCCTGAGTAGTGGCAACCTGAGTTTGGGGGGTGGCTTCGACCACATAGCGGGTTTCGGCTCGCATCGGTTCGAGACGACAAATGCCATTGGTGTTGTCCCAAATGAAAGGTTTACTAGGGCAAAGGTAATGGATGTCTTTGGTTTGAGTACACATATGGAGGTTTGGGGCTAAGTAGAGCTGGGGGTTGCTGTCATGATAGGCCACCAATTCCGGGGTGTGGACTCGGAAATGAGTGTTGCCACGCCAGACGCCTACATTTATGACGTCTTTCAACCAATAAATGTCGAATGTAGGACGGGTAGGTTTATGAGGAAGGCTATCTCCCGCTGACTAGGGTTGACATGGAGTGGAATGGCGCTCCCTAGGGAGTAGTCTAGATAGTCTTGAATCGGCTGGACTGTACCATCGGTGGCTTCCGTGAGGATGTCCTGTACTAAACTCAAAGGTACCAAGTAGGGGGATTTTACCCATAGCTAAACCATCGATGGAGGAGCTAACCTCCCGCAGTATGTCACCCATCAACATGGATACTATTTGTGTATGTGCATGGTCTCGTTGGAGGACGGTGAACAGCTGATTTGCTGATCGGACGGTTTGGTTGATGAGGGTGCTATGGCTATTGAGCAATATGACTGTCCTTTGTAGCGTTTTGCCCACAGTTTGGAGACTCTCGCCCTGGGTCTTTACTTGTTCCCGTATTAAGGGAAGTTCCTCCTGTAATTCACTGACGTAGCACCTAACGGTTGCCAAATTGACAGCATTAACGCCGGTGACCCCGATGTTAAACAGTGTACCCACTGCAGCAGCTGCCCCAACACTATGCCTAGGAATCTTCAAAGCGGTGGTTAGCTCCACGTAGTTCTGTTTGGGTCACAGTTATCTTCTTTAATTATTTGGTATATGGTAAGTGACAGCATGGAACTTGATATAAGAACAAATAAAGGACATAGGAAAACCCAGAGGGCATTGCTAACATGGTTTGGGCATCTTTGTTTCACAGTAGTGATCCCCACTTGGTTAGTAGAAAAGGGAGAAATGGAACGGCGGCGAAGGTTAGAAGGTAGGGTATGACAGGCCTGTTGACAAAACAAGAGAGGCACGGTTAGATTGCAGTTCGACAGTGGCCTGCTATGATTGACGAAAGACAAGGTAGGTTTAAAATAAACTTAAAATGGCTCCTCTTCGACAATTTCCTGGGCCCCCGTGAGCCACCCAGGTCCTTGTCAAAAACAATCAACTAAAACAACAACACAAAACAATAATTTAAAAAGAAAACATGAGCAAAAGTATTAGAGAGACAGTATGAGGGGTCCTGATTGGGTGTCTCTCAGGAAGGGGGAGAGAAACAGATTAAGTAAAGGCAGATTACAGGCAAATTACCTGCTTTGATAATGGAAAGAAGTTCTTGGTATTCAAACCTGCAGTCTCCCATTTGTTCTACCTGGGATTCTGACCAGGTGGCATCTCTGTGGGGGTGTTGCGCTTTCCCGACTTTCCTTGGCTGAGCCTGGTTCATGGGTCAAAGTTGGTTTCCCATATTTATGTTGGGTCTGGTGATGGGAGGTTTTAGGTGATTGCAATAGACCCCTTTTTGACTTGATCTTGTAGGCTACAGGTGACAACTTGTCGACAGTTTTTTGTTTTTAATGGCTCTTGAATCCCCCACTTGGAACTTTGTCAGGGAGGTTTCTCTGGTGAAGCATGCTTTCTTTCTTTCAGCAGATTGTTGCAGTTTCTGCTGTGTGGAGGTTAAAGACAACCACGGATGTGGATGATGGGCATCTAGACTCTGTTGGGCTGCATACACGGTGCTGAGGCTTGTGTCTCCAGGTTGAGAGAGAGCGTGAAGTTGACGAGTCATCTGTTGCTTGTTCCTCAGTTTGACGGGTGTCACTCCTGTGGATTTGTGAGGGTTGGCCCTGATAACTATGAGGAAGGGAGGTAGGTTTACATCCCAGTCTTTTGGGTTGAAGGCCACATGCTGTATTAGCATATTGACGACTGTCCAGTTGGCTTGCTCTGCTTGGCTGGATGACTTGGTCGTTGGTCGTGGTAGTCGATGTGCTTTTGGCAGCAGATCAGGCATCCTTTGACATATCCATCCACATCCTATTGTGGGTTGGGCCAGTGGTTCTCACATCACAGTGTCCTGCACATGACACATTGTGGGCATTCAGTAGCCTCACCCCCCCTTTGGAGCAGCGGAACCATGACACATTGTGGGCATACAGTAGCGTCACCCCCCTTTGGAGCTGAAGAACCATGACACATTGTACAGTAGCATCACCCCCCCTTTGGAGCTGAGATGTGTTCATCAGGGACACACTGTAGTAAGCACTCGATGATGCAGGTCGCGGAGCTGAGCTTTATTAGGCATGGAGTTAAGGGGCTTGGAATTCTCAAGGTGATGAGGAACTTGTTGGGTTGGGGGGGGGTTAGAAATTAAACCTGTGGCCAGACTTCTTTTTGATGTTGCAGACTGGGTTTAAAATCCCATGGGTTTCAAAACAGTGAGTAAGGGAACCCAAGTTCGACTGCTGGGGTGGACATGGTTTGTCTAAAATACCATGAAAGGTTGAAGTAAGGAAAAGAAGTGACAAACTAAAAAGAACAAAACAAAAAAAATCTAAGTAAAAATAAGGGGTAGGCATTGAGGATGTTTTTCTATTGTCTGTTAGGGGGAAGGAGAGAGAGCAAACAGACAAGCCGTAGAAACAAGACAGCCTAACACCACGCATGATAGCCAAGTGGTGGTCTTAAGGTTACTCAGGGATTGGCAGTTTATCCTGTATGTCCCAGAGTGCTCTTTCTCTGGTTTCAAAGGATGGCGCTTTTGCATGGGTACTGCTGTTGAAAAAGCTGGTTTGTTAGTAGCTTGCATAGAGTCACATTGTCTTGCTTCACAGGTTTGTTCCTTTTCCTCAAGGCATTGATAGGGCCATGGTGAATCTTGGTGAGATTGCGGTGTGTATGCCTGGCCATATTACAAGGGCCCTGGCCTGCAGGAGTGTCATTGGGACTTGTTCTCCTGCTGGTCCAGGGTGCGTCCCATCCCTTTCTGTCTTTTGGGGGGGCTGTCTTCCATCTTGTATTATGATCTTGCCAGTGCGTCTCAGCCTGTTCACCCTCTGCTGTTTGCTCTGGACTTGGTGGGGTGATACTTAATACGGTGGGTTTAGGATTGGTTCTTGTGGAGGTTCTTTGTTTGTTGAAAGCCCTGATGGCTACGTCTGATAGTTGCTGGGTAGTCACCCCAGGTTGACAGACCATGAAACAGTCATGACTAATCAAGTGGTGAAGAGTATTGAGAAAAAGGGTGCGCGATCCAAAAAGGTTCGTTGCGCGATCCAAAATAGATTTTTGTAAGCGACTGTAGCAGGCCTGAGCGGTCTCATTTATATCTCATATATCTCCCACCTGAAATTGTCTGCTGACAGCTTTCCTGTCATATCTTTGCTTCATTTTTGACTGTGCACCACTCAATCTTACCTTGGCAAAATCACATGCTTGCTTCAGACGTGACTTAAACTCACTCAAGTACTTTACCATATTTCTTTTCGGGGTGAGGGAAAATGCATCATCCTCTAACAATCTGTCTTTCAACACTTTTAAAGGGCCTCTAACAGTGTGTCCGAATACTAATTCAGCAGGAATAAACTGATGTATTCCTGCACTACACCTCTTACAGTGAATAAAACCAAAGGAATACCCTCATCCCATTCGTGATTTGTGTTGGTGCAATATGCCCTGAGCATAGACTTTTGATGAAGTCTTTCAAGTGCACCCTGGGATTCTGGGGTGGTATGGACTCGAGGTGATATGCTTTACCGATAGATGACGTAACACCTGCTTAAATAAACAGGAGGTGAAATTGGAACCTTTGTCTGACTGAATGATTTTTGGCAGCTCAAACCTGGAAAATAACTGGATAAGGGCTTTGGTAACAGCAGCAGCTTTTATCCTTCTCAAAGGAATCACTTCAGGATACATAGTAGCCGTTAGATTGTAGTCAAGACCGCCTAAACCAAGAGCAAGACAATACCAAGACCAGAGGGTATCGAGACCAAGACAAGACCAAGACAAGACCAAGACCAAGACAGGCCGAGTCAAGACCAAGACAAATTCGAAACGAGACCGAGACTGAAAAAAAAAAGACTTTCTTACCTTTTGTGTGCTGTTGAGGACTGACATGATGTTACTGACTGGTCCTAAAGTCATCTTACTAAACAGCTAACACCTCCAACAACTGTCTAAAGCAGGGCTGGACTGGGACCAAAAAACGGCCCTGGCATTTTTGGCCATGATTATTTAAGCAATATGCTGAGGCATATGACATATCAAAGGACATATCAAAGGACATATGTGCTCACTGTTTTGTTTCATACATTAAACCACAGTAACCTGCATGGAAGCGAATAACCTTGGTTAAAAAATATACTTAATTATTATTAATGTTATTATACAGTTTTTTATTACTCTCATTACAATACTCAGACTTGGAAGAGAAGGCCAGTGACAATTCCCACCTTGTAGCAAAATGTATCGTCAAACAAAACACTGCTTGAGATGTCTTTAGACAAGTGTTTAATAAAATGTACTGTTCACAACATAAATAAGATAAGTCAAGATAAACTAGGCCTACAGTAAGACCATGTCAAATGTCATGACAGCTATATAATTCAATTCCTACTAGTAACAATGCCAATTAGAAAGCTCTCTATATCAATTTTTGCTAGTTACAATTACAATTAAAGAGCTCTCTAATTCAATTATTACTATTAACAATTCCAATTACAGAGTTCTCTAATTCAATTCTTACAACTGTTACTAGTAAGAACTGAATTAGAGAGCTCTTCAATTCAATTACAGAGCTTTGTTATTAAGCATATCTTTAATGTGTTTTGTTTACTAGTAAAAATTTAATTGTAGAGCGCTGTAATTGCATTTTACTAGTGATAATTAAATTAGAGAGCTCTCTAATCAGAATTGTTACTAGTAAAAACTGAATAGTATATTTTAATGCATAGTATATTTTAGGCTAAAACGGCTTGCCATATCTCTCCCTTCACTCTGCCAACATTTCGGCTACTTCTTACCGGGCTCATAGCTATTCTGAAGCCTTCCTCAATCTGTCCCTGCTGGGTCACATCTCTCACCACCTCCTGCTCCTCCAAATCAATTTTAATAGCTACTCCTTCTTCATCTGTGTAACTAACGTTGACGTT
>JBBMFX010061885.1:0-10832 GCA_037832545.1 Rhabdalestes septentrionalis
ACACTCTATCTCTTACTCTATCTCTCTCTCTCTCTTTCTCTCTCTAACTCTCTCTCTCTCGCTCTCTCTCCCTCTCTCTCTTTCTCTCTCACTCTCTCTCTCGCTCTCCGTCTCTCTCTCTCTCTCTCTCTCTCTCTCTCTCTCTCTCTCTCTCTTTCTCTATCTCTCTCTCTTTCTCTCTCTCTGTGGTTAGGGGCACTGGGGATGACCTGGGTGAAGTATTATTGTAAATATATGAAGGACAGTAAACTGCTAGTGATGTCACCAACTGAACAGAAACCTGCAACCAAACAGGTAACACACACACACCAATACACAGTAATACCTAATATGTTGACTTAACTTAAAAAAAACAATGCAAACTCATTGTCTCAAGTTCAGTGAACTTAATAATAGTAAATCAGTTCAGCTTCAATATTCAGAGCAAGGCTTACTTTTTTATAAGTGTGCTCCACTTAATTATTCTAAGTAATACTTCATAAGCTTCATTTTTTATAAGTGAACTCCGCTTGATTATTCTGAGTAGGTAAGATTTACGACATCTATGTAAGAAAAAATCTATTCACATGAATGAAGTGAACAGTTTAGATGCATCACATCATTTATGTTTAAACACAACACGTATAAAGCCTGTAAAAACACTGTGTGTCGGGGACACAGTTTAAGATTAAACTGCCTGTAAAATGGGTGCTTGGGCTCTGCACAAACTAACAGCAGTAATAAAAATGTTACCCTGTACTCTTCACAGCAGACATAAGGGCCATATCTGTCTCTGTATCCTGTGAAGACACACTAATGCATAAGCGGTGGCCTTATCTGTATTAGAAATCTGTCTTTCCCTAACATGCTTCACTGTAGGCTTGTCGCATTCGTCACATGCTTCAAATGTGATACAAGCAAACAGAACTGAACTGAATAGCAGCTTAAGCCAACCCATAGGTTAGTATAGCTACCAGCATCCTATTGGCTTTATATTGTATCATATTTTCTTGTTTTTTGCTAATACACACTGACAGCACTTTGATCTTGCGCAACAAGGCTATGGGGTGAAAATGGCTGGAGATTTCTTTCAAGGGATTGTGATCTTTGGAGCAATGGAACCGAATTGGAATCGTTTTGGCCTGTGCTTGCGTAGCATGTCTGAAATAGCTTGAACCCTGAACACCATGTTCACAGTGATGCATGATGATTATGGTTCATTGATTCTTCGTTCTGCGTTACTTCCTCTGACAGTCGGAACCTGCAGAGTATTGAGGACGAAGTTAATCCATTCAAATATAAGGGAAAACCTTGGTGAAAACATCATGCCATCTGTGAGAAAGCTCAGGACTTCAAAATATTCTTACCTGAAGTCCTGCGAGATGCATGGCAGCAAAATTGTCGTGAAAGAATCTCTTGTGTTTCGTCTGTGAGTAGATACGATGGTTTTCAGGATAGAGTGCAGTTGCTTACAAAGGCTGCTTTGTAGAACTCGTTGGATTTGTCCCCAAGTAAAATAGGAATTCTTTTCAGGACAAGGGTGCGCTGTGATGTCACATCTGATGTCAAATTATATAAAGAAACAAGAGTTGAGACATTCACAAAACAAAAACCAAACTGCTAATTGAAGAAAAAGTTGCTGGACTTCTACAGGACCCCTCAGATTGCCACTTGTTTTCCGTTATACAATAACACTCATAAGAAAAGTAACCGCTATGCCTGCGGCTGCACATTAAGGAGGCCAATCTAGGCCATTTTCAACCCTCGGTCCTGTTGTTGTTGCAAGAAAACTTAGTGCAGCATAGGCTAAATAGCTAGCTGGCAGCTAAATCTATCCAATGGGGGCAACTTAAATGAGAATTACAGCCATTTTTAACACCTAGGCCCGTTTCTCTAGGATTTTCCTTTAAACTGAAAGAAAAACGTAGCCTTTATATAGTAGCAGTTACCAGAAATGAATCTCTGAAGAGTCAGACCTCCAAGGCATCTGTCAGAGAGGCTACTCCATATGCTCAATCGTGAACTCATGTTTTGCTAGTCACTAAATTAGATGATGTGCATTTGTGATCCCAAAGTACTAGTCTACTACCCAAAGTACGTATAAAGTAAGTGTTCTGGACAAATTGGTCAAAACTACATTAAACCCACTTACTATTTCTTATTAAATTCAGTGTTGCTATTTACAGTGTACACACACATTCAAACACACACACACATATTCAAACACACATATGCCAACACCCCAACGTACCAGACAACACACTAAAACACCAACATACTTATACACACTAACCAACACCAGGCACAATACAACTAACCTCCCTCCCTCTCTGTCTCAGGCTCCTGCTGAACTCACTGTGAAGTTGTGTATTCGCCGGAAAACCGACTCTATTGACAAACGCTTCTGCTTTGACATTGAAACACAGGAGAGGTGAGGAAAGACATCAAATGCCAGCAATGGCACCCTTCGTTTCTGACAGCGTTCCTCTAGGTGCAGATATAAAATTACATCAGATGAATCAACCGGTGACATCTCCATTTAATTCTGTATTACACACAATATCCGATAAGTACTAGATTCAGTGTTTGGTAGGGAGAAGTGTTCCTTAATTGCTGGTGGGTCTCAGTGATTTTAGTCCCACAAACACACTGTAGAAAAAGCCTCATATATCAACCCTGTGCTGTAAAGTAAGTCTTTGCATGCTGAGTTTAGATAATAATAGATTTGATTCAATTGTGTAGACCAGACCGATGGTCAGTGCACAATGTATACTGTGAAGAACAAGGTCCTGATTGTAATTGTTCCCGTAGACCCCTGGTCACTCTGCAGGCCTTCTCAGAGGCCAACAGGAAACAGTGGATAGAGGCCATGGATGGAAAAGATCCGGTGAGTTTATTAGCATCCTTCTCCTTCAGCAAGCTTCAGAGATTATATCTATCTATCTCTCTCTCTCTCTCTCTCTCACATTTTCTGTTTGATTCCGTGTGATGGAAGTTATGCCTTGTGATTTCATATCAGATAAAGTAATGTTTTGCTTCTTTAAAAAAACAAACAAAAAAAAAGTTTGACGTACACTGCCTCACTCCTAGTGTGTGTATATGGGCAACAATTACATTTTTAAATTATTTTCTGCAATTTATTGCATTGTTATGCAAATGTAAATAATTAAACAGTTGTGTAATGGGAATTTGTTTGTTTTTAAAGTATTGCTATATGAACAAAAGTGCAAGAACGCTTGGTTTGCCAATACTTTAACAATAAGGGGCTTTTTAACAGCAGTGTTCCCTTTAACACAGCCACAGTGTTACAGGTCTGTAAATCTCAACTTAAACACGAAGGGCCCACATCAGATATAAAAACAATGCTACTCGCCATTACAGGGTTTTATCTAGTTTGTTATAGAAAGACAAGTTACCCTCAGAGTCCAGAGCATTATGGCAGCTGCAAAGACGGACCAACTCCATGTCATAATCTATGTCTGAATGGAGTGTCATTAAAGTCCCTGTTGGTGTGATGGTCAGGTGCCCCAATACTTTTGACCATATAATATGAATGGGGTGAAATCCAGAGCCAGAATTTCACACTGTGTGCTGCGATGTGTTCATGCGTGACTAAATGGGCACTCTTGTTTAATGTTCTTCTGTTTAATTGTTTTCTAATGTTCTAATTGTTCTTACAGTTTCATTTTGGCTCTTTTTCTGTTGTAGATTTACCATTCGCCCATTCACAAACAAGCCGAAAGTATGTAACACCATCCACACATTTTCATTTTGTCCCTAGAAGTTAATAGGACCTTCCTTTCTCTTTACAGGCCCAACCAAGTAAATAAATTGCAGTGGTCTCTTATTTTTGCTGTAGGTTAAACCTTATGGCTATAGTCAGAAATATAACTGCATTTTATACCAGGTTCTATCTGTAAACTGCATGTTTTAATACCATGCCAAAACTTTATAGCTTGCACTTGATATATAGAACATTATAGAACTTAAATCTATAGACAGGAGTGAAAATTTAGTTTTGTTATTTTAATCATTTCATCATTAATATACATATGATTTGTTTGTGTATTTTATTTTATGAAGCATAAATTGATTAAACATTTCTGTGATAATTTATGTAATTTTTATTTTTCTTTAGTGGAAATGAATGAGACTGGCTTCAAGTTTGTCAGAAGATGCATCAATGTCATTGAGTCCAAAGGTGAAGTGATTTTAACTTGGTCGCTATAGTTGTCAGTACCTAATCAATGAATTACTGCAAAATAAAGCGCCACATCCTGGCAGAAAAGGCAGAAAAATGGGCCAGAGCATCTCCAAAATGGTAGATCTTGTGGTGGGGTTCACGATATGCAGTGTTCAGTACCTTTAGAAAGTGCCCCAAGGAAGAACATCCAGTGAACCAGCGACAGGGTCATGGTCACCCAGAGCTCACTGATATGGAGTGAAGACTAAACTGCCTGGTCGGATCCCACAGAAGAGCTGCTGTAACACAAAATGCAGAGAAATGTTCATACTGACTCTGATAGAATGGGGTCAGAACACACATAGGAGCTGAGTTTGCTGGGTTTAAGACTGTGGAGCTGCAGAACGGTCGGAGTACCGGCTTGGAGTAGTGGAAGAAGGAGGTGTGATCTAACTGATCACGTTTTTGTCTGTGTCACATGGACAGCCGAATGTGTCTGTCTCTCACCTGGAGAAGAGTAGGCACCAGGTGCACTATGGGAGGAAGGCGAAGTGGTGGAAGACGAGTGTGGTGCTCTGGGTGATGTTCTGCTGAAAGCTTGGGTCCTGAATTCATGTGGACGTTACTTTGAAATGAACCGCCAGCCTAAACCTTGTTTCAGACAAGGTTCACCCCTTCATTCCTAATTCGAGAGTCTGTGGGATGTGCTGTTCTGATCCATGGAGGCCCCACTTCACAATTTATCGGACTTACAGCATCTGCTGTAACAACTTGGTGCAGAACCACAGCACCTCCAGATATCTTGTAGAGTCCATACCTCGATCAGTCACAGCTGTTCTGGCAGCACAAGGATCTACACAACATTAGGCAGGTGGTTTTAATGTTATGGCTTTAGGCTGATTTATGGAAATGAATGTGTCCAAACTTTGAACCTTAAATGGGTGCTTTTTCTGTTGAGAGATTTCTTGTAATAAAATGTAATTTATTGTTAGAGTGCTTTCAAGAACAATAAGGGCTCATCCCAGAGTTTTCCTGACAGATTTTGGGCACCTGAGAAAGCTGATTTAATACGTTTACAAGTGTCAGGAGGTTTTAAACACATGGAGACTGATCCAGTAGAGGGCAGCATTGTGCCACTGTGTGTGTGTACGCGTGTGTGCATGTGTGTGTTTGTGAGTGTTACAATACAGAAAATAATGAGGGAGATAAATCAAAATTGGGAGCTAGAGGAAGAGAGAAAAAGTGAATGAGAGGAAAAATAGAAGGAATTAAAAAAGAATGAAAGTGTAAGAATGGAAAGAAACAAGAAAAGTTTTCACATTTCTACATAAACAATCAATACTTTATTAATTTTTATCATTAATAACATGCGCACACACACACACACACACACACACACACACACACACATGCAAACACACATGCTTCCATCCACTGCTATGTGATTGCCAAAAACAGTTTTGCATTTTTTAGATGCCTTAGACCCTCCCCTCCTTACACACACACACACACACACACACACAAAGTAAGGAGTACTGCACACTTCATAATGCAGTTGAAGAAGAGCAGGAATAGGCTGCATGACTACTGATAACTGTAATTTGCATCTTCAGCCATGACATTAAGACCACCTGCCTAATCTAGTGTACATCCCCCTCATGTCCCCCGAAACAGCTCTGACTCATGGAGACTCCACAAGTCCTCTGAAGGCGCTGTGGTTCTGCACCGAGTCGTTCCTGCAGATCCTGTAAGTCCTGTGAGTTGTGAGGTGGGGCCTCCCTGGATCAGACCAGTTTGTCCAGCAGGTCCCACAGATACTTGATCAGATTGAAATCTGAGGATTTTTGAGGTAGAGTCGACACCTTGAAATCTTTGTGATGTTCCTCACACTGTTTCTGAACAGAGTTCACAGAGTTCAGGACACATTATCCTGCTGAAAGAGGAAACTGGTACCTGGTCTGAAACAATATTTTGGTTGTAATTTTCCTTTCAAAATAACATCCTCGTGAACGCAGGATCCAAGGTTTCCAAGCAGAACATCACCCCCAGCATCACCACCTCGTCTTCCTCCCATAATGCATTCTGGCGTCATCCCTTCCCCAGGCAAAAGACACACACAGTCGTCCGCATGACGTAGAAGAGAACATGGCCAGTTTTCCACTACTCCATTGTCCTGTTCTGATGCCCACACATCTATTGTAGGTGCTGTTGGTGGTGGTCGGCATGGGCGCTCTGACTGATCTGCAGCTCCACTGCCTTAAACGCAGCAAGCTGTGCTGCTCTGTGTGTTCTGACCCCTTTCTATCAGAGCCAGTAGGAACTTTTTCAGCAGGTTGTGTTATGGATCAGACATGATGGACTAGTCTTTAATCCTCACTCAGTGAACTTTTGTACTGGTTGTCCTTCTTTGGAGCACCTTTGGTAAGTACTGAAAACTACATACTGAGAACCCTCCACAAGACCTGTCTTGATAGTATAAACATGTGGACTGTCCTGAGTGCGACTGATATGTGTGTTTGGCCTGACAGCACAGGGCCGTCTGAACTCGATGATAAATGGCCCTCACCAACAGAAAGCTTTCGGCTTGGCTGGCGCTGGGCTACAGTTGGCGAGGCGCTGGTTAGCTTGGCTGCTTCAGCCAATCACTGTACTTTTCCATTGCCCTGGCCTGCCTTTATTTTACTACAGAACTCCCCTTCTCTCCTGACAGCTCTTGCTTGCTTTAACGGTTCTCCCTTTCCTCAGGACTCACTCAGGAAGGCGTCTATAGGACGGTCGGCAGCAACATCCAAGTACAAAAACTGCTGAACGCCTTTTTTTGGTGAGGCCTAATCAACATCTGCTGTTTGTGAGTGTGTGTGTGTGTGTGTGTGTGTGTGTGTGTTTTCTGACTTAATGGCCACAGAAAAACAAGGGACAACAAATCAATTGAACAGTAAAAATGCATACTTTTATAAATATGCATGTGTATCTTTTTCTGGTTATTGCTTGTGTAATGTGTGGAAGTGTGTCTGTGTAAAATGTGAATATCACTATTGTTTTATACTCTATTGCTTCAGAACAAAAATGTAAAAATCATGCCTATAAATACAATAAATAAACATTTTCTGGAAATGTCAAACTGCACAACACTCTTTAAATTAAAAAAGTGGTGTTAAGAGTATAGGGTGTACACATGTGACTCTGTTTCATCCATCCGAAACGAAATCAGGAGTGAAGCTGCTGGAATACAGCAAATAGAAAAGCTGTTTTACAAAGTCTACTGCACTCACAACACATACAGAGGCATTTCTTATTTTTTACACACACTCACACACACTGCAATAGTTGGCAAACTAAAAGAATGGCATAAAATAATTGCAAACTGTGCATTTCACACAACCTTGATTATGTCTGTCTGTCTGTCTGTCTGTCTGTCTGTAGACTCCAAGTGTCCCAGTGATGTAGATTTGAACAGCAGTGAGTGGGACATTAAAACCATTACAAGTGCAATGAAGTTCTATCTGCGGTGAGTCTCTTTTACACACACACATACACACACATACACACACACACACACACACACACACACACACACACACAAGCAAACAAAAGAGCATGTATTTTTGCTTGTCATTGTTGTCTATCATGCATGTATGTGTGTATGTGTGCGTTTTCCCACAGGAGCCTGAGTGAACCACTCATGACCTACAGTCTGCACAGGGACCTCATTAGTGCAGCAAGTATGAACCCACATACACACACACACACAAACACACGCATGCCCCTCCACCACCACCACAAACACAAATACTGACCTTTGGTTCTACAACTGACATATCTTGTGCCCAGGGTTGTGCAGTTTAAGAATGAACAGCTCTGCAGTTCTAGATCTCACCGTTTGGCTCTAGATCTCACTACGAAACTGTGCTAGGGTGATAGAGTCAGTGATGGGACCACTTTCCAGTTTAGAGCCCTTACAGAACACAAAACGAAGACCGATCTGTTTACTCACCTTTGGAGCCTCAGTCAACTCAGAAAGCCCATCAGATCTTTCAACAGTGCCCCTCCAGAGCCCGTAGTTCAGTTCTAGAACCCACAGTCTTATAGCTTTTAGGGTCTATAGTTTTATAGCAATTCTTTGCATAGTTCTGAGGTAAAAGAATTCCATGATTCTAGTATCCATAGTTGCGCAGATCTACAGTACTTTGCAAAAGTCACCAGAAAAAAAAACTGTTTATATTATATACTGTTTTTTCCAACGTAATATTACGGGGGAAAAAAATGCAAAAAGAATACATTCAAACAACATTATACAGTAAAAAGTGATTTTAATTTCAGTATATCAGTGTGTTTCCTGTGGAGATCCAGTATTGCTTTCCATTTCCATCAGAAACCTGGTTTGACTCAATGAATCCTTCGTTAAATTTAATTAGGAGCTCCTGGTGGAATTTCAGAAATCCAAACAACACCTGGAGGAACTGAGGAGAAAACTGATCCTGAACCTGCGTTCTCCTCACCAGCTCACAAAATACTTTTACAGACAAAACAAATCTTGATACTTTTTAGTACTTACCGGAAAAGTGGCTGTAAAAAGTTTTTTTTTACAGACTTTTGCACATTCCAAAATACTAGGGTCCATGGTTATTCAGTGCTAGAACGTAAATAATACTCCTTCTAATAGTATTCTATAGTATTTAGTTCTTCATTGCAAAAATTCCCATATTCATAATTGTAGAGCTCTAGTTGTGCACAGTTTCACAATCCTAGAATCCATAGATCTGCAGTGCTAGAACCCAGATATTCACAGTCATAGAAACGCAAGCACCCACAGATATAGAGCTCACAGTTTCAAAAATCCAGGATTCCATTGACGTCCATTGAAATATGAACATATTTCGGTATTTGAACCTTATTGAAACGCAGTTCTGTATCACGATATCGTCTTTAATGAGTTTGTGAGTGTGTTTGTGTTTGTTTATGTATTAGTGTGTGTACGGGGGGAGGCGGTTAAGTGAGGCCACTTCTGTTTATACGGAAAAACAAAAAAAGAGAGAGAGAGTAATTCCCTGTGTGTGTTTTTCCCTTTCTCCTTGTGTACTGTACATGACCCAAAATGCCCCGAAAGCACACACGCAGGCCAAATCTTTTGTAAGATCTCTACACTTAAATGCCCTTTTCCTCTACACACTCCCCTGTGGGTTATTAGCTCTGTGTGTGTGCGCGAGTATGTTTGAGGGACGGCTCATATTTCCCCTTGTCTTTTTGCAGTGCAGATGGCATGTGTTGTGTCTGTGTGTTGTGCATGTGAACGGGTGGCCCTTGGGACAGGAGGGGCATGTAAAACGCCCAACAGTGTGCAAAAGTTTGTGCAACCCTGTTCAAATGATATTTTCTCAGAAAACAACATGTTCACGTCCTCCACCGCAGACACACTGAAATACGCCCACCTTACTGCTCGGTTTCACTTTATCTGCTGAATATTTGGGAACAAGGTCATGTGTTTAATATATAAAAGCATAAAACAGAAAATTAAACTCGCTGTAACATGACTCTAGCACACGCTGCTCCGCAGTTCTCTAGGTCCAGGTCCAGGTCGTGCTCAGAATCCAAGTGGAATATTTTCTAACAGAATTAGAGCACTGGCCAGTGTTTCAACACACACACACACACACACAGTCACAATAACACAAATACAGACACAACACAATCACACAGAACTATAAAAATGAAGAGAATATATAAAGATTACTCGCATTAGTCAGCCCTTTGATATTGCTTGGCTGTTTCTAGGTGGTTGCCAGTTAAATACTGGGTATTGTTAATCGTTTTGTATGTTATTCTGAATGTTTGCTAGCATAGCATGTTGCTATGTGGTTGCACATATCAGGTATCTTGGGGTGTTGTCAAGTGTCTCATGTGCTATTCCACAAGTTTATATTATATCGGAGGTGGTTAGTATGGTGATCCAAATGATGGCTAGGATATTGGCTGCCATGTTAAATAAGGCGGTTGCTAGAGTGTTGCTGTGATATTGGAAGTGTTTGCCAGAGTGCTGTTAAGTTGTTTCTATTGACAATGTTTGTTTAATGGTTACTATGGTGTTGAAGGTGGTTGCTGGGATATTGGTTTCTTTGGTATTCCAAGCGATTGCTAGCACTTGCTAAAGTCCAACTATTTCCCATTCATTCTTATGCTAAGAAACATTCAATTTTAAAGGCTTGTTAAACAGCAGTCATACATCCTTTACAAAAACTGTAAAGCAAGCATCCCTTTGCACATCAGATCAAACCTTCTTATTACTGGTATGGAGTCAGTGTTTGAAATGTGCAGGAAATTTTAGTTGCCAAAAATCCGAAATGAAAAGAAGGATTGGTGGTGCAATGATTGTAAATTAATAGTCCCGTCGTATTCAAGCACTCGTTAAAGATGGACTTCAAGACGTAAGAATGTCTGGATTTTAAATGCTGGGCAGCGGTCCGAGTCTGAGTAAAATTCACCATAAAATGTGAGAGAAGAGATTTTTATTTCCTCTTAAAATAGCACACGTTCACACATTCCTTCTCAAGACACATTTTGCCTCTCCTTTAGAATAAAGGCCTACATCTGACTGATGCAAATGTGTGTGTGTGTGTGTGTGTGTGTGTGTGTGTGTGTGTGTGTGTGTGTGTGTGTGTGTGTGTGTGTGTGT
>JBBMFX010061910.1:0-10831 GCA_037832545.1 Rhabdalestes septentrionalis
ACACACACACACACACACACAAAAACACACACACACAAACACACACACACACACACACACGAACACACACACACACAAACAAACATATACACACAAGCACACGTATACACACATACACCAATACACACACAAACACAGACAAACACACATATAGACACATACACACAAAAACAAACATTCAAACACACCCATATACACAATCACACACACATACATACACTAATAAACACACATTAGACACACTATGCCTTGACTTATATTTAATTACAATTTCCATACATAAAATGTTCTGGGTTAAAAGTTGTATTAAATCAAGACATAACTGTACAAATATCTGTACAAGCTCATATTTCAGAGCAACATGTTTTCCTATGGCACTGACAGTCCAGAGAGAGGCTGAGGAGCAGCACACCACACAGAAACACTCTTTTTTGAGGGTATCAGGCAAAAAAATGACACGCAGTTTGCATGCATTAGAACACAATTAACAAATAAACTGATATCAGCAGAACATTATGAGCTTCTGAGAGCTCATAGACTGGAAATCACACCTTCAGGGAAAGGTCTTTACAGGTTTACTGTAGGTATGAGTGTTAGTTTTCTCTGGGTTTGAAGTTCAGAGCGATGCTGTTTATGCAGAACCTCTGGCCAGTTGGATCCGGTCCATCACTGAAGACGTGGCCAAGATGTGCATCGCACTGCCATAAAAAAAACACAATATATTTAACTTCATTAAACTTTCTGAGAAGTTATAATCACACATCAAAATAAATAACAGTATACAACAAGAAAATGGTAGGGTAGGGTGTTGCCATGGCATCCCATGTGGTTGCCAGGCTGTTGCTAGGTGGTTGCTGGGGTGTAGTCTGGTGGTCTTGAGTAATTACTATGAATTATTCATTAAATGCTTTTAATTATTTTGTATCTAATTCAGTAATAAAGCGATTCAACCTTACATCAAGCTTGAAATTTTGGCTTAAACTCAAATACAACACGAGGATTTTTCTGACCCAATACACAGTTTTACATTTTGCATCTGAAACAACTCAGGATTGTCTGAGCCCAACCTAAACCTATTTTCAGCAACAAAGTTCTGTCCAAAACTGACTCGTACCAGCATATCACAAAACCTGACAATTGTCATTTCTTGTGGCTGAGGGGTCGTGAGGCGAGGCGCGAGGCACAGCTTCCATAGATGGGATTTTTATTACCAAAAATTATAACTAAAACAAAAGACACATCAAGCAAATGTGAGGGTTAACCAGCAACTCAAAACAAAACTATTGGAACTTAAGTACTTAATGGAGAGGGACAGAAACCAGTCATGTAACACAATTACTTAACTGAAACACTGGACAGCTGTAATTCCAGACACAAACATAAGTCTCTATAACAAATGAAAAAAATAGTGGCATATTCCAGCCGCTGGCCGATACATAACAATGATGCAGTGTCTTTTTGGTGCACTTGTTCTCATGCCCTTTACACCTTGAATGCCCTTGAATGTTAACAGAGCATATTAATGGGCTAAAATAAATGTAGATTTTCTTTTGGTGGCAATAATCTTCTACAAAATACACATTTTATTTGTCACATTCATAGTCATACAAATACAACACATAGTGAAATGTTTTCTCTGCATTTAACACATTGACCAATGTGCCAATGTGCCTGCCAATGAGGGGAGCAATGTGGCGGGACGATACATTGCTCAAGGGTACCTCAGCAGTGACGCTTGCAGTTGGGATTTCAACCCCAATCCTCTGATTGCAGGGCCAACACCCAAACCACCAGGGCATCCAGCTGCCAAGCATGGGCCTTAGGAACATGTGTGACTGCAGCACACACATGAAACGCTGGTTTACAGTAATGTAAGTAAGGAAAGACACTAAACAGGGAAATATGAGGTCTGAAATTAGAGCTAAACCCTGGAGGGTGGGAGCCTGGATGAGAATCATGGTCTGGTTGTTCTGGTCCCATGCTGTGAGTGGTAATGGACTGCATTAATGTAGCAGATTGAAAAACATTGGAGTGTTCCTTTAAAATCTCTGCACTCACTTGCTTGCAGATGACCTCTGTTCCTGTGCTTCCGAGGGAGTTGTCAGGGCGCCGAACAATGCTGGAATGACTCTCGTCCCTCTCCCATGTCCCATGAGCTTCAGAGAACGAAGGCCAGCCGGTTCCAGAGTCATATTTAGATTCTGAGCTGTTGAAAATATTTCGATTTTTAGTGAATAGGGAAAAAACAACACAAAAGGCACTTTCCCACAGGTCTACAGGAACAAATCTGTGTCTAAACCTGATAAAAATATATATCATGTTTTGATGTTCCAGAGGATCTCATTCCAGTAACAGAGTTTCTGACTCAATTCTCTCCACAGTTTATGGCCTGTTGTCCCAAAACCAGGTCCATGGACTCAAACCCGTGGTAAGATTTTCTGTCAGAGCCGCTTTTGTTCTTGGGGCCTTTCATTATTTATAATCTTGTTTAAGTGTTAATTTTTTCACTGAGCTCTTTATTGGTATGATGGAAATCGAACCAAGGTAACATGCTAGTGAAGTCCTGGATCACCTCCATATTTCTCACAGTGTTAAAGATAAATTAAAAAAATTCATACAAAACTCCCTCTGAAATGTATCTTCAGCTCAAACAAACAGTTGAGCTTGATCTTTACCCACTTCCCAGTTGTTAGTTTTTGTCTCCATTGTTGTTTTATGTGTGCACGGTAAATAAAAACTGTCCTCTTTCCATGTTGTGATGAAACATTTCAACCAATCATAAAGCAGTAATGCTGTTCGGATTCTGCTTGGGTTTTGCAGGGATTCGACTCATTTTATTTGTAATGAAAAATATTTGATATCTGTAAGGTGTGGTTCTTAGCACCAGTGGAAATGCAAAATAAGATTTTAATCACAATCATGATTGAACTGATCATTACTGGACTGATCTTGCCTGGACTGATCATGAATAGACGGATAATGGCAGGATAAACGATGCCTGAACTGATCAGGCTTGGACTGATCATGAATGGGCTGATCATTACTGGGCTAATAATGACTGGACTGATCATGACTGGACTAATGATGACTGTTGAGGTCTTGAGAGGAAAAGTGGACCAAGTCAATTTTTTTTTGTATCAGCTCTTTCAAGGTACCATCTAAGCGCTGAATATTTGCGGAGAACAATGAACCAAGTCCACATGCAATTCCGAAATATTCGCTAGATGGCTGCGATGTTCTTACTCTCAACTGATTTGCCATGCAGCTTAGATTTTTGCTAGTCAATTTCTCAGTAGAAACTGGACTTGTTCTACTCTTCCCCTAAAGGCCTCTGTTCATGTCTGGACTGATGTTTGTTAATTATGCATAGTCGAAGACGCTCTTACCTGAAGAGCGGTGCATCACAGCAGACACAGTGGTACATGCCCACTTCACTGTGGTTTAAATAGATTCCACTGAATGGCTGTGAGAGGGGAAACATTTGACAAGATTTGGAATAATGGCTATAATTAAAGTGACTATGATCATTTTCTCCTTGATTTTTATCAGCCTGTTGAAAGGTGCTGTCTCAAATATGTTGTAGTAATGCAAGAAGCTTATTGTTAAGAAAATGCCAACAAAATACAATCTGATTTACAATTTGGAAAACAACAGTTTCATCACAATTAACAACATAATGCTAACATAATGGTCAAAGATCATGTTTGACAGCATGTTTAAGAAAACCATGACAGTTGTTAACCTGGTGCTCTGAGTCATTTTAAGGCTTTTTATTCAGTATACACTATGAATTTGCAATGAATTATGAAGCATCTACTGTGTTTACTGTTAAGTATCTACACAGAATGATTCAGTCTTTGCTATGAATTATTCACCACTATGAATTACTCAATATATACATTACTTAATATATTATTCACAATTTACAATTAATTATTCAGCATGTAATATGAATTAAGGAGTTAAGGGTTATATATGATTTATTATTATGCAATATGTTACTAGTCACTCCTAACTAGCTCTGTTTACTGTTTCCACACACTCACCACCTCTGTTCCTTTCTCTCTGGTGACCACATACTGCTCTGGGGTCAGTTTCTTCTGCCAGTCTATAGACTCATCATACCGGGTTAACGATAAAAGCCCTGACAACACAAACACATGAGTTTAACTTTTTGAAGAAGCATAAAGACGATAGGCAGCATAAAGACATTTAATAATCTTGGGAAACAGATTAAGCCGTGATTATGTGCATTATGCCATTGGGAATTAAACTAGTCTGAAACTCTTTAAACATCTCACACAGATGTAAAACTGATGTTCACTGGTAAGTGTGTATTGTGTTTATGTATTGATATGAGGCACAGATGCAAAGTTTACATGGTGGAAGTTTTTGCAACACTTTATTTTGTTTATCTACAGCAGAGTGGCCTGCCATGAATTTTTGTGTGCTCATAATTAAAAATTGCGGAAAAATAATACATTGTGCTAATTTAAATTGCAATAATGCACTAAAAGTTGCACTATACCAGCACTGTATCAGCACTGGCGTGGGACACCCCCAAACAATTCTCTACCTCATCCAACCCTTCATTAAGGTAGATCAGACTTGTGGACATGGTTTAGGACATATTATGACTTACTGTAAGCTGTAAAAATGAACTGAACTGTTTCAGATGATAACAGGGCTGCTCTTGGAACAGTTTCCTCCTCATTAAAACTCCGCGCTCCTGCTCCTAATATCGTTTGTGAAAACCTTGTTGTGTAAAAAGGACCAGCAGCTTTCAGGTACATGCTGAAGTTCAGTTCATGCTGTCACACTGTGTCCTATACCATGTCCACAAGTCTGATCCACCTTAATGAGGAGCTGGATATGGTTGGATCTTGTCCAGAGAATTTCTGGGGTTGTTTTTGTAGTCAAATATTTGGGTGACGATTGTATTTTTGTGTGAGCAGTATTAGATTTGTTGGTATAGGTTGAACTACTACAGCAAAATTTGGACTCCAAACACGTCTTGGCTGATTTTTCACCCAGCGGTACCTTTAAATCAACGGACTGCATTTATTTACATTGTCCTGCTTAACTGCATGCTTTCCTTCTCATTTCACTATAAGAGTGGTTTGATAATGAGAATCATGTATGTTAGAGTAGAGAAAAGCACTACTGTGTGCAGGACAGAGGTAATTCAGGGTCAGCAGTACACCCCTTGCCAAAAACAGCCTGAATATCGCACGTCCTTCTGTCCAGACTTTGGAGACTAACATGCCTTGGCTAATTGACCATACCTGAGAACATTCGTGTCACTTTAATCTAAGTATATCCCATTCCAACACTCTTGTCCTGACACTTCGTCTCTCCTAAAATTCAACTCATCATTCTTCATGAGGATGAAGGGGACCTGGAAAATGCTAAAAGGTGCTGGACAGGGACCGGTCTAAAACTGACACAGTAAAATCCTTTTCTTACCGGATGTTGTGGAGAGTGGCCGAGTCGGTATGAGTCTCTTCATAGACAGGATTGATTTAGCAGAAGCTCCTTTAGAAAAGAGAGGAATCCAGCGCAGAAGGAACCGGGACATCCTGCAGGAGGAATGTGGCTGTGCCCCTCCTGAATAAAACCAGACTGAACTGAGTCCTCAGCACAGAGTTTTTTTCTGGCCCGTGTTTGCCCCCCCACGCCACTCCCCCCAAACCCCATGCACCCAGCAGCCAGTGTGAGACTGCTCAGGAAAGCTTCAGGGCTGATAGTGTGGGTCAAAGTTAACAAAAACTACCAGCAGCTTCCAGTTTCAATAATTAACTCCAACCACTTCTATCTTATCATTCAGATTTATTGACTGATTCAAATGTGAGTTTCAGACACACTAACTGAAATAATAAACTTCCCATGAAGCAAAATCCAATCTGTTTCATACTGGACTGTTTATACAACTGATTTACCAAACTGACTTTTACCAGTCAATTACTATTTTGATGATGATGATAATGATTGTGATGATTATTGTTACATGTGTGTACACTTTGTATACTGTAAACTTCAGTTCACTTCAAAAACTATAAACAAATGAATATCAGTGTACCGGTAATTTAAGTTGTACTTTAGTGAGTTCAAATTCAAAAGTTTATATTTCTTAGCAATACGTGCTAGAAAGTTTTCAGAAAATACCAAACATTCCCTGAAATTCAATATTTAACAACTTTATTTAAAAATGTTTACTGTGCATGTTAATATGTACACTTGATTGTTTAAGTTGAAAAAGTGAGGCTTCCCAACCTTTTTAATATTTTAAACGTTTACTGTGCCAAAAGTGCCATTTATAGTCTATAAATCAGGTTATGTTATATTTCATATTTATTATTACTTTGTTAATAATAATAATTTACTATCAGACCTTAAATATGCATAATGGCCCAACACATTGTAAAACATATGATTCTTCGCACATAACACACTAAAAGTGATTCCAGGGCAGGGATATTACTTTATATAGACGTGCATCTATTCGGCAGTATTTGCGTTAATGTAATAGATTTAAATGAATGTGAAGTGATTTAAACATTAGAAGAGACTAAATTAAGTGAACTGTTTCGTTCGATGTAGGCCAGAGACGGCATATCTGGTCCTAATGAACTGGTGTCCTGCATAGTTTGGTAGCTTCTCCTCAACACACTTTGACTCTGCCAGTAAACTGGTGAATTGATACCGGTGTGTTTCAATCCAGGACACTGGCCCTCCAGGACCAGATATGGAACCGCTGGTGTGGTCATTATAGTCCAAGCAAAAATGTACAACTACCAGGTTTTTCACTTTTATTGATAATGTAAACAGATAAAACAGTGTATATGTGCTGTTTGTGCCTCAGAGTGTTTGGTACTGCAGGGCTGCCGGCGTGCCACACATCATGAGGTTGCCAGGTTGGTGCATGAGGTCTATAGTGTAGCTCTGAGGTCGTGAGAAGGTTCCAGGTTTTTTGGGGCTGCTGAGCAGGACCTCATTCCAGGCACGGCCGTACTCTCCTCTCACCAAGCTGCAGCTCAGCCCGATCCGGTCTGCCAGAACCTGCAGAGCACAGCGCGGGCCGGTTACACTCCAACACTGATAACACTGCAACACTGATGATGAGAGTAAACCTTATAGCAGCAATCAGATGCCCACAGTTCCCCAATCAGACCAGATGCAAACAGTTTTTCTGGATTCATTAATTTTTACTCCATATACAAGTCTAACAATGAAATGTGGCACATAATTAATGAAACATACACACATACACACACAAACACACACACACACACACTGGGATTATTACCTTGAACAGCAGCGCACGGTGGTAGTAGGTGCCTTTTCTGATCTTTCCAATCGGGACAATGTTGGACTGCAGTTCAAACTTCAGCTCGCTCAGGTGGAGCTCCCATAGGAAATCCTGCTGCTGCTCAGGGTTCACAGGACCCCCCATGGCCTCACACACCAACCTTGTGGAACATTTATCACATATTTACCAACTACAGAGTAAAAACAGAGTTGATAAGAAAAGTGAAATTATTTGGCAGTTTTCTATTAATTTGAATGCATTATGATATCAGACATGTAAAATGATGCAAATGTGTCATAGGGTTAATTTTCAGGAGTTTATAATTGTTCGTTCTTCTGATGTGAGAGTAACAGTGATTACTGGGTAGGTATGTCCTGATATGAACATGAGCATCATGATGATTAAGGAACCCTTTGTTGTTTACTGTGTTATGTCAGTATTGTGTGTGTTGGTAAAGGTGTAAAACATTTCCTGAGCATGATGTTTAATAGCAGTAATGGGAGTTTTACTCACTTTGCTAAAGTCGTGTAACCCTCCATCTCGCTGTTTTGGTTCTGGACTGTTCTTACGGCCTCTGCGATCAGGCGGTGGAAGGCAGCATCGTGGGGCAGAACCCACTGCTTCTCCACCACTGCTACACCGTCCTGTGGCACTTTACTCTCCTCCTCTGGCCGGACCCTTCCTTTCACCTTGCTGAAAACAGGACCCACTCTGTTCAGACATCTGACCCACCATGATTCCACCGAATTCAGTATTTATGAAACATTTAATCCCAGTCTCATATCTCCCATCTCACCTCCAATCCTCTGGTATGGACTGAACACACAAACGTGATTGGAGCAATTATTTACAAAACACATCAATGTAGACAATAGATACTTTTATTGGAGCAATCCAAAATTGTATCATTAATAAAATGTTATTATTATTATTATTAAATTGTATAAATATTATTATACTGTAACATTTCATAATTATTTTATTGTAATACAACTGTATTGTAATTATTATACTCTAACATTCCAAAATTATATAATGATGAAGTGTTATTACTGTTATAATAAACTTTGCAAAATTCCATTATTACGAAATTATTACTATCATTAACATTAAAAAAATTGATGCTGTTAATTTGCCGCCCATAAGTCATCGCGTCGTTTCACACTGGTGTGCTTTCAAACAGGAGAGCCGGAGTGTGAAACTCCTGTCTGGGTTATTTCTGAGGAACACAACCTGTAGTGAGGCAGGAGAACCTGCACACACACACACACACACTCACGCACACACACACAAACACACACCTTGGTGTTCTGCTGCTCCTTTTGCTGCTCGGTGCAGTGCGCGTATCTGGTGAACCATCCTGCTGTAGGTCGTCCGCCGGTTCTGTTGCTACACTAAACACAGAAAGCAGTGGATATTTCCTCAACTTATTCTCCTTCACTTCATTCTTCTTTACCTCATTCTTCTTCACATTAATCTTCTTCACCTCATTTTTACCTCATTCTTCTTCACATTAATCTTCTTCACCTCATTTTTACCTCATTCTTCTTCACATTAATCTTCTTCAACTCATTTTTACCTCATTCTTCTTCACATTATTCTTCTTCAACTCATTTTTACCTCATTCTTCTTCACCTCATTCCTAATTTTCCAGATCATCAGCAGTGCTGATTCAGCTCCAGCTGATTCTACCAAAACATGTTGCTTGGTTTGTTGTTTATGTTAGTTTATTCATTTACTGTTTGATTTATTCTCATGCAAAAAGACAGTTAAAAGCATATCCAACCCAATCCTCATGCGCCAGTCTTGCACATCTTATTATGACAAACTTTCTGAAATGTATATACAAGAGGATCTCTGTTGACACACATTACACTTTCAATTTGTCTGGCATATTAAACTAAAAAAGTGTTTCTTTAAACAACATATTAAAGGGCCCAAACTTTTCTCCCACTTTTTAAATGGGTGTAATGCAGTATGTAAACAGTGTTAAAGCTTAATATTCCCTTTAGCCTCCAGTCCATTCAGTTTATCTTTGGGAATGTAGATACAGCTTGTTCAGAATTAACTTTTTTTGTGACTTACACACCAGTCTATTCAGCCTAGAGCCTAGAGTCATAGAGCCTAGAGTGTTTTGGTGCTTTTTGAATTAGGCAGGTCAACCAATCAGAAAAGAGCTCTTTCAAATATACAGTCTTAAATACACAGTGGTAAAAATGGCTTGTGTAATTTTAAATGAGTTGGAAAATGGTTTTAAAATAGAAGTAAGAATGTAAGCTATAATAGAAACACCAGAATCCAAACCCCCACTCTTCCGTTCACTACGCTGTTCTTATCTGAGCTTTCGTTTTCTGGAGTAGGTCACTATAACCACTCCAGTCATTTTTGTATTCACGAACCCTTTATGGAGACTTGCCAAGAAAAACGGCTAACTAAGATGGTAGTGCCAACTTCGTACTCACTAAACCAGAACACACACACACACCCACATACACACACCAAAACTCCATGGTGACGTACTGCAGAGTCATTAACATGCTTTACTGGCAACGAGTTATGGTGCTCGGGCCTCATTTACGTAACAGTTTAATATTCCAGTGGCGGTGTGAGCTAGTGGTGGCAGATCAGTGCAAATGCCTTTTACTGAACACAAAGAACCCATATTCATTTAAAAGAGAACTCGGTCAGCACTGAAAAGATCAGTTTCACAGCAAAACAAAGAGGTTAAGAGTGGAGGAGATTACATTTTACAGCTAAATGCCATTTCCATTATTTTCTGCATCTTTAAACACAGCTGTCGTTTCTAACACTGTGTGGACATTTCATGAAAAATGGACCAAAGAGAATGGAAAAATGCTTGTGTGGATTAACCATTTTAGAGATAAATGTGTTTGAAAATTTGAATATTTTCTCTGATTGAATGATTTGGCTAAATCATCCCTACTGTGCCTCAGACTGCACTAGTCATCTCAGACGGACTCCCTGACGTGATGTCTGACACTGAAATGCAGTTCAAACATACTGTTGTGAGTGACTGATTACGTTGTTGTATCATTTGTAATAATGTGATGCCATTCACTGCACCCTTGACATTGACATACCGGTCCTGCGGTTTTCCATTAACTGTGATAACGGCTCTCTGCTGGTTCATCACCTGCCGGGCCAGATCCTCCAGGGCAGGGACTCTGTGACCTGCTCGGGCCTGGGAGGGAGAGAGGAGAAACGAGAGAGCGACTGACACGCTGCAGCAGAGATTAATGGAAATTCATCTCCACATTGGCGTGATTTACGAACCTGTCCTGGGTCGTAGAAGCCATCGGCCGTAATGTCAGTGTGAGAGAGGCATCCCGTCAGACTGTATTTTACTGGCAGGTTGCTGTCCAGCAGTCTGTGCAGTGCTTCCTCACTGAACTTACTCCTGCGGTTAAGCGAGCAGTTAATCTCCTGGAGGACCTCCAGAGCCCTGCAGATAATCCAGACCATAATCATTAAAGGAACCAAAGAAGATAAACACAGTTAGAC